>DWAN01000093.1:0-32586 GCA_018230445.1 Heliconius hewitsoni | reverse complement strand
TTCACTACGTTCCTTCTGCCTACCCTGCAGTGTGCGGGATACAGCGTGAAGCTGATTTATAATTTCAATAAAAAAAATGAAGTTGGAAAATAGTAAAAATTAAAGTGAGGAAACGGTAAAAACAAAAGTGGGGAACGGTGTCCTAACACTACCCTCTGCCTTCCCTGCTATGTGAGGGATAAAACGTGAAGCTGATTTTTTTTTAAATTTATGAATTATATTTAAATTAAGTGTCACATATTAACTGTAGAGTTAATACAGTATTCGACATATTATTATTGTTGGTCTTGATTTAGTTTTAGTCATTGATATCAAATTACAAAATTATTCTCTTATTATCCTCCTACTCCTCCTCCGACGGTCCTCCAAGACCGTCGTGGCGCAGCGGCACAAGCGTGTGATTGTAAATACGAAGGTTGTGAGCTAGGTTCCAACTCGGGGTGAAATTAAATTTTTATTATTAAATAATATGAATTATTTAAAATTTTATATAAAATTTTCTATAATGCAAAGGCCCAGCGTTGGATTCCGCCTTTATTCCATAAGCAATGCCTTGAGAGTTCAGCGGAAAGTAGAACGGACGAAACTAACTAACAGTAACATCTCTAACATATGCGAAACACAGCGTGAAACTAAAAAAATCTCCTATTTTTTGGATTGCAATTTTCATCTATAATGCTAAGTTTAACAATGAAATATCGCATAAGTTCCTTTTAAGAGTAACAAGTAAAATGAATTTACGTTATTTTGTTGTTGTTATTACGTTATTTTACTATTTATTCATTTACGACGTTAGTAGAGATTCAAGAAAGACATTTTTAGCGATTTATTTATAATAATAATCACAATTCCTACATACAATGTCTACATGTTCTAAAAAGCCGAAAGTCCGGCGTTGAGTTCCGTCTCTCAACACGCAATTTCCTGCAAATAACAAACGGAATATCTTAACACTAGGTTTCCTCCATTTACAACGCTGTGATAATCACATTTATTACACACAACGTCTACATATCCTGAAATGGTGCCAAAAAAGCATTTACGAAATGAACGTGCGGCGCGCTATAATAAGTTATATAAACTTTATTTATATACCTATAAAGTTCTAAAATAAGGTCCTCTAAAACGCAACGCGCGCTATTCCAGAGCATTTAATAAAAACCACACTCATTGCGGTTGTAATAGCGAAATACAGCATCACCAGCCAGCAATAAAACACATCCGTTGTCATGGTTCCAGCCGGATGTACGGCTACTGTGAACTTACTATGAAGATGGGGTTGTCAAATTTGTTATATCTTTTTCAAAACGATTTTTCTTAGGTGCTTTTTTGTTTGTCTAAATAGACTTATTTATACTATGTTAATTTTCGCGTGAGACGACATGTTCACAAAGATTTGCTGTTTCTAAAACGTTTATATAACTTTTACTCATGTTTTAAAATATATAATAATAACAAAATAATCACAAAAAAGCAACTGTACACTTAACAAAACAAGGCACTTAATAATAACAACAAAAATAACAATGGAATCACAACAGTACTGTCTTATTTATAGGTTAATCGATAGTACAAATGGCGGATATAAAGTGACCGATGACAAAATATCGTATTTTAATATAACATGTTCGCAGTATTGCTACATAATTTATTGTAAGCCTTTTTTTATAGTATTAAAATGCGTTAAAGGTTTGAGAACAAGTTGGCTTTTGGGTGTTTTTATATGTCAAGTAGGTATTTAAACATTATTATTGAAAATTAGGCAAAAATGTTCAGCACATTTTAAATAGAAATATTTTTAAATTTCAATTTTGATTTTTACAATGTTCCAGGCTTTAAATATGATTTATTACAACATTAATTTTTGATTATTATATACTACATTTCTTTTCACTTCACTTCACTTGCACATGTACAATGTGCGATTTTATTAAATAAAAAAAAAATTGAAAAAAAAAATGATTTTAGATGAATTTGATCAATTTAAATCATATTATTAAGTAATAAGTTCTATAGACATCGTTCAAAGTAGCTGTACGTAGTAGCTGTCTATTCGTTAATAGTATTAAACATTAAACGCCATAATTTAAGATATCAATCAATAGTATTAAAAATTGTTTTGATCTTACGTCCTTCTAGTCCTTCAAGCGGCTTGTAGTTTTTCTTGTTTTTGTGTCACAAAAACGACCTAAAATAAATCAAAATAAATCAATTTATACTTTAATAACATGATTTTTAATATCGTCTCTTTTTATTACAATATATAAACAAATTAAGATATGGAAATGAAATTTAAAGTGACGCAAAATAGTATCTAAACGTATATCACGCGTGAGTTGATAAAGGCGTATATTTCTCTTGCAGTCGTAATTGCAGTAAATACGCGGCAACAGCGCCCACTGGCGATAAAACACACATATGTCGGCTAAGATACTGTAGGGTCAGCAGAGAAATTGTTTTTTTCGAATGGTTTGACGATTAGATTATTTTTGTTGTCGTTTTTATACTTGTTTCACGTTATGCCAAAATTGAGTGATATATCACTCTCTTACTTAGTGATCAATGATACAATAACTTAGTGATAAGTTTTTTTTAAATCAAATACATAATCACCAAATTAAGGCTAGATGGCGTCAATAAATAATTTATCTATAGATTAAGAGATGAATATTTAGACAAAATTTTTAAGTATAATATATTTTTTAAGTTCACGCTGTATCCCGCACGAAGAAGGGTAGGCAAAAGGAAACTTGATAACCTTGTATTAAGAAACTCTATTTCTTTATTCCTATCCCTATTCCCCACTCTCCGCCGAATTCTTGAGGTATTGCAGTGAGGTAGTGCAGTGTAAATCAACTCTGCGCTTTGCCTCGTCATCCGAGCCAGAAAATAAAAAAAATATTTTATACTCTCAAATGGAAATTGAACCGTCAATCGTCGCGTCTGTGCCCGTGCGTGTGTACGATGTCTTACTGAAACAGACATAGCTACAGGCTAAAACCAGTTAAGACGTCTCACAATCCAGACGCATTTGTCTGCTGACAGTACAATCGTAAAGAGAAATGTAATTGTGATAGTAGATAATAAAGCGTTGTTTTCGCAATTCACCCGTTATAGAGGTGACTTTTGAATTGGTCGGGTGAAACGTGAAATAATGTTTTGTTTTCTTCTAGGGGTTGTTCTGGGGGTTGAATTTAAATAAATGGATGCGATAATTTTATTTGTCTGGAATGTAACGTCGTTGTAGAGCAGTGGTAGAGTGGTTTAATAAACGTGACGGTTGTGGGTTCGATTCCTATTAGAATGTATTATATATTATTTTCTTTTTTGGTAACAAGATTAAATGTGATGTTTAGTTTCCGCAAGACAATACGCAATGTCCCGGATAATCGCGTGACTCTTAGAAATATTTAGAAAACGTATTTAGATTTTTTAAGCGAATAAGTGAACCCACAACCGTAGCGATTACACGCTTGTACCTTTGCATCATGACGGCCTCGAAGTGCTTAAATGAAAAATTATAATACTAGTATATGGTTTTAATTGCAAAATATATGAGCAAAACAGGTATCAATATGTTCGTAGGCGGTAGGAGTAGGTTCGGCACGACGCCAAAACGCTAATACATTTCATAGACAATAACTAAACACTGTCTATATTTATATTTAGCTTTCCTGAGGCTAATAAATTAAATAACTGTTAAATATTCAGGTTATTTATCGTGTTTTTTTTCTTTTTAATTATAAATTATAAAAGTTCTTTTAAATTTGAAAATGAAAATCTTAATTTTTCCCGAGACCTTCGTAGCATAATGGTATAACGTCACAATTGTAATGCGATAGTTATAGGTTTGATTTCTACTATGGGAAATGAAATATTTTCATTTCTCGGCTCCGGTAACAAGGCAAAACAGCGTTGAGTTCCGCCACTCAACAGGTAATATTTCGGAAATTGGTAAGAACGGAAGGACGGAATGACACCAGGTTCCTTGTTTAGGCTGCTTTATGCGGAGTACAACGTGCAGCTTAATAATTGTTTACATCGTTATAATGCATAGTTGATATTTTATATATAAAAATATATTTCAATAAGTATTTTCATTTCTTGTTTTGTAGCTATGTTGCATTTCTCTCGAAACTACTAGATAACATAAATTCCAGCCATTTTGCATGAATTTCCAATTTTTGTTTTAAACTAATAGCATACCTTCATAATATAGTAGTTTTCTGTGACGAGTTAACGTTTTATGGCGTAAAGTTTTCAATCTGTCTGAAACAAATTTTGTTTCTATACTAAAAATGATGGTACAGTTTTACTTTTCGAACTTCAAGCTCTCATAATACAATAGAAAAATAAAACAATCTTTTTTATAGATTTCAGTTGCATTTTTTATATGATGATATGTATAGTAGCACAGATACCACGTATGTGACATAGTGAAAACAGTGTTGTGAGTTTGAATCCACCAGAATGACAAAGAAAATTATTAGTATTATTAGTATTAGTATTGTTAAAATTAACAAAACCTAAACATTTTTTTATTATCTGCATAAATTAAAAGAATAAAAGCTACGCTCAAAATCGCTTATTGTCTTACACAAACCAAAAATAAATTATATAAATATAAATAGTAAGAAAAAATCTTGATTGATTTGAACTGAACAACATAAATGTTATTTATGCAGGAAATTAATTATTATTTATTAATATTTTCATTTTTTCGTTCTGAAACCAAGGCCAAATCGCTACGTTAAGTTCCGCCACTCAACGTGCAATGCCTATAAAAATCTAAAATTGCGCGAAAAGTTCGAAACGGAGTGTTTAACTAAGTTCTTTCTGTTCTTACCAGCTATATGCGGGATAAATCGTGAACCTGAAAGAAAAAAAAAATCATTTTTACACCGTTCTTGTTTGAATATCAATAAACAGTAATATTTAATCAAAAGAAATAAAAATCTTGCAAATACACTTGTAAACTTACAGCTGGTTTACAGCTTGGAGTAAGTTAAAAGCGGAACTTTTATATATGCAGATCGTAAATGGTAATTGCTTATAAAGCTAGACGACGATTATAAAATTCATATTGAAGTTATTGCCCTAATATAGGTTATATGGCTTTATTGCTTAATATCCAGAGGCCAGTCGTGGCGCAGAGGCACAAGCGTTTAACTATTAACGCGACAGGTTGTGGGTTCGATTCCCATTCGAGGAAATGAAAAAAATCTAATAAATAAATCATCTTCACGCTGTATTCCGCACACAGCATTGCAGGCAAAGGGAACCTAGTGTTAAGACTCTCCGTTCTTCACTTTCTGCCGAATTCTGGAGGCATTGTCATCTAGAGGCGTGTTGAGTGACAGAACTCAACGCCGCACTTTCCCTCGACACCAGAGCGAAGAAATGAAAATGTAAATTTAAATAAATATTTCATTTCCACGAGTGGGGATCGAACCCACAACCAGTCGATTTTACAGTCACACTTTGTGCCACGACTGACTGAATTCTTGAAAGAAATAAAATTTAATACCTTCATTTCTTTGTTCTGGTGTCGAGGCAAAAAGCGCGGCCTTGAGTTCCGCCGCTCAACACAGAATGGCTTCAGAAATCCAAGCCAATCCAAGGAGAGTGACGAGCGGAGTGTTTTATCACTAGTCTCCCTATCCTATCCTATCATACGGGATACAGCGTGAAGCTGATTTTAAAGTTAATTATTACCCAATATAACGTCATCACATAAATTTCTGCGGCATTTTTCAAATAGCCTGCCAGCTTTGAACGTTGACGAGTTTAGAAAAGAAATAATTAGAGTGTCGCAACCAACAATAGCATGTTTTCACGTTAAAAGTAAATACAGGGAATGCAATCGCTTTTTATAATAAACTTATATTATATAATAACTTTATAAGTGAAACTGCGGTCGTGCTGTCGTTCGCATGAGTGAAATTAAAATTAATAAGCATATATATATATAGCAGTAAATCTGATGTGAAGTTACTATGATTATTACTATTTTTTTTTAATTGAGGCCAGTCGTGGCGCAGGGGCACTATGTGTGACTGTAAAGTCGATTGGTTGTGGGTTCAATCCCCACTCGTGGGAATGAAACATTTATTTACATTTAAATTTTCGTTTCTTCGCTCTGGTGTTGAGGTAAAGCACGGCGTTAAGTTTCGGCACTTAATACGCAGTGTCTCCAGAACTCGGCAGAAAGTGGGGAACGGAGTGTCTTAACACTACGTTCTCTCTGCCTACCCTGCTGTGTGCGGGATACAGCGTGGGGCTGATATATATATTTTAATTTCTTTATTTATTTATTTCCAATTGTACGGTAAATAAATTATTTGTTTATTTATAAAGAGTATACACGTTGGTAGTGGTACTGATATTTGATTGGATTGATAGATTTTGATAAGTTATAGGTTGATATATTTCTTTTATTTTGTTCCAAAATTCTAAAACAATTGTAGCAGTTTAAAAACTAAAATAAAAATCATCTTAAAACTATATTTTTGGTTACCCTAGTATTTGGCAAGGATATCAATTCTATAGTATAGCAATATTGTTATTTTTTTGTTCTGAATACGTTTGCAAAAGTTCACGCGAATTGGACGATAGAAACGGTCAAATTAACGATGCAAGATTTTTGGATATATATTTATTGATATAGGTGAAGCTAACGAAAGCGTGTTAAAAGACGCAAATAAATATTGAGAATAAGAATTACATATAATATTATTAATTTGTATAGTTAATTTGTTTTAATTTTAAAACTATTTATTATATGAATATATAAAACTACTAATACTTAAATTAAATATATATATATATATATATATATATTTCTTGTCTTTTATAAGGAAATTTATTTGTTTTAAATAGCGGGATTTGAACCCGCGCCTCTTGAAAAACCGCTTAAAAATATTGAACAGAGTAGTATTCACAAGGCCTTTAGGATTACATGTCCAAAAGCTCCACCCAATTAAGCTATACGTTCATGTTCGAACACAGCGAAATATCTCAACGATTGTTAGAATTTTTATAAAAAGATTTTTATAAATCTTCTCAATTTTTTTCATAAATCCATTTGGAAAAATTTTGTTCATTTTCAAATTAACAAAATTGTAACATTAAAAATACTCATTAAGAAAACTCTTGCCGAGTGATAATTCTATGAAATTATTATCTTCTATTCTAATAACAATTTCGACATAGCCCGATGAGAACGTATGGCTTAGTTGGTCAGGGCGATTGAACGGTTTCCAAAGAGGCGCGTGTTCAAATCCCGCTACGTTCAAATTGTTATACGTTTTATTAATAAGTATTTTTCTTTCCTAAGTGTAAAATAACACTTTAAAAATGTTAAAAATATCGTAGAACCAAATGTAAATAATAACATGTTAACGTTTTTATGTTATGGATTCTTTTTTATAGAATTAATAATGTTTTTTTTATGCAAAAATTAAATACGAGTACGTAATCTGCAATGAACATTTGGTTTTCAATAAATAGATATGTATATATACAAAAATATTTTTAACAAAAGTATAAGTATAAGTAAGCTAAATTGTGTAATATGTATAATTGTGAGTGTCTAAAATCTAGGTTCTCTCTGCTTATTAGCGTGAAATTGATTTTTTTGATAAATAATTTCACATATTACCCAAAAATCCCTTAAAATCTACGTAAAATTGAGCAGTAAAGGTAAATTTTACCTTTACTGCTCTTATTTCAGAAAATACAAATGACCTTCAAACGCAAAATATTACAAGAACTTTTCTCTCATTGTTTTATTTTTAAAATGTATGAAAATACGCGCACGCGCCGGTGACAGTCGAGGCTACGTTGTCCTTGAAAATTCCAGTAAATAATATTTTGAGATGATTGAGGCCAGTCGTGGCGCAGGGGCTAAGTGATTGTTGTGACTGTAAACACCATTGGTCGTGGGTCCGAATCCCTCTCGAGGAAATGAAATATTTATTAAAATTTCTATTTTCATTTCTTCGCTCTGATTTCGTAGCAAAGCGCGGCGTTGAATTCCGCCACTTAACACGCGATGCCTCCAGAATGTGGTGGAAATAGGGAATGGAGTGTATCAACAGTAGATTCCATATGCTTACTCTGCTGTGAGCGGCATACAGCGAGAAGCTGATATTATTTAAAAGACGAAATTTCTTAATTTTTTTAATGTATTATGATGTCGTGGATTCTATTTGTTGTAGTATATACTATATTTTTATTGATATTTACGTTTTTAAGTACTTTGCAATATTGTTGAGAAACATATTCGAAATATACTGCGATATAGGTAAGTACTACCTAGTCAATAGGTGTTATTATGAAATAATTATATAACAAGAGAATTTCCTCGTTTCGCTTGTAGTTATTATAGAAAAGTAACTTATATATTTTTTTTTATTGAAAAAAAAAATCTTTAATTACAGCGACAACTGACTGACTGACTTTGTTTCCTCAAACACCTCCTTTTTTAATCAAAGTATCGTTATCTAAATTATAAAAATCACATATACTGTTGTTTAATATAAATGCTTTTACTGCAGTTTGGGTCATCCTATAAAAGTAATGTATAGTGTTTACGGAACTTAACGCTCGCGTCAAAACTAGAGCGAAGAAAGTGAAAATATCAAACAAATAAATAAATTAGCTTCACGCTGTAACCCGCATACAGCAGGGTAGGCAACGGGAAAGTAGTGTTAAGATACTCCGTTCTCCACTTACCACCGAATTCTGGAGGCAATGCGTATTGTGTGGCGGAGCTCAACGCCGCGCTTTGTCTCGAAACCAGAGCGAAGCAATGGAAATATAAATTTAAGTAAATATTGCAGTTCCTCGAGTGGGAATCGAACTCACAACCAGTCGCGCTTACAGTCACACGCTTGTGCCACTGCGCTACGACGGCCTCAAAACAGATGTTTCCTGCAAATGATGTATTTATTGTTTTATCATACATTACGAGGCAGCATAAAAATTGTATATTGTATACACACAATAAAAATAAATACGATCTAATTTATTTTCATAGTAATATCTATTGTTCATAATGATTTACGTTTTAAATATAAAATGCTTATGATTATAATATTTTTTTGGGTACTTTTATTTATGTTAGAGTGCGATATGTTTAAATATTAGCAAAATTTTCTTTACACAGATGTACCAATTGGTTATTTATTATGTTTTCTTTTTTTAAATTGTTAGTAAAATGTGTATGTAACTCTTCATATATTTATAATATTTATTCTGTATTTTGATATTAAATTTTTTTGATAATTTGAAGAATTATGCGGAAAGTTAAAGGTTAATGGAGTGTCTTAACACGAGGCCCTCTCTGCCTACCCTGTTAGACGTGGGATACAGCAGGAAAAAAATATATATTCATTCCATTAAAACTCTGAAAAAGATCAAGAGTAAACCACAATTTATTCAGCCATGCCATTGGGAAGCGCTACGAACGACAGGCGATATTATGCGATATTATGCGAGGACTATCGCTGTAGGAAATCTGTACTAAATGAACTTATCCTGCCAGCATTTGCCTTTCAAAGTGTGAAAATGTTTCCGCAATCTTCTCCATTATTTTACGAAACATACGATCTATTACGTGTAAAATTGTATGAGAATTTTCTCGATTTGAAAGTGTTGTAAAAGAAATTGTATTTGTTTTTGTGTTGTTAGCTTTATGGGTTGTTTCGCTTATTCGAGTTGGCAGAGAGAAGTGACAAAAAATAAGTCTTTCTACTTTTTGAATTTGAGATATTATTATATTTAATATAATAATGAATTCTTTTGATACGATGAATTCTAGAAGCATTGCGTGATGAGCGGTACTCAACACTGCGCTTTGCCTCAACACTAGCGCGGAAAATGCAAACATTAAATATTTCATTTCTTTGAGTGTGAATCGACCTCACAACCTGTTACGTTTATGATTACACTTTGTGCCCCTACGCCACGACAGGCCTCGACTACTGGCATCTATTTTTTAAATAATTAAATAACAATCTTCTTAGTAAAGTCTGAATCCATACTTAATGTAAGCTCAGACTCTTGTATATTTTCTTGTATGTTTCTAATCAATCAAACGAAATTACCAATGAAACTCATTTATTACAAACAATTTTATTAGTTAAATATAGTAAGTAACTACCAAAATTCGATTTGGTCGCTGCATAACGAGAATGTCTCGTAAACTTAAAGTTCTATAACAGCCAATAAGCCATACGTTTTGTTAATAGCCTCAAAATCTTTTGTTTCTCATGCAAACTGCTTCGTGTGTTTGGAAAAATCTGTGAGACAATGTGATGTAAACGATATAGATCTAGATTTTACTATTAAAAAAAAACCAGCTTCAGGCTGTATGCTGCAGGGTGGGCAGAGAGAGGGAGCCTAGTGTTAAGACATCCTTTCCCCACTTAATAACGCGTTGAGTGGCGGAACTCAACGCCAGATTTTTGCATTGTTATCAAAGCGAAGTAATAAAAATATTAATAAATAATAATGCACAATCTCGAGAGGGGATAGAATCCATCGCTTTACAGTTACATCCTTGTATCAGTACTAGTAAATGGATGTAAGCGATGTAGATTTTACTATTTAAAAAAAACCGTTTCTCGCTGTGTCCTGCAGAGTGGGCAGAGGGAGCTTGCGCTAAGACACCCGTTCTCCACTTTCCGCATTGCGTGTTGAGTGACGGAACTCAATCTTTTGCTTTGGTGCCAGAGCGAAGATGTGAAAATATTAATAAATAATAATGCATTACCTCGAGTGGGGGTCGAACTCACAACCCCTAAGTTACAGTTACAACCTTGTGCCAGTGCGACGGTCTCAATTTTCACTATTTCACTATTTTATTTCATCTATTATCCACACCATCTTTTAAACGTTCTCTCTCTCAATAGCCTGCTTGTCCATTGCGGTGTAAAATAGTAGCTGCCGTTGTAAGGATTTATTGAGGCATCTATTTCTAGAAGCTTCTAGAGAAAAAAAATACTGTTTATTATATATACATTAGTGTATGAACGTTGTATGATAACTCTTTGAACAGGGTTAATGGTTGAATCTTGTTGGACGTCTGCCTAATGCTCACTTGACATGTATGATTTGTTTTATTTGTTTATCTTAATAGATTGAGGTTATTAGAGGAGATTGAGGTTAGATTGATATTAGAAATTGTGTGGTGGAAAAGCGAATTTTTCATTTTCTTTTTTCCTACGGGAGGTAAAATGTATATTGTGTTTATAAATTTTGAGGCCACTTGTGCCCCATAATTAAATATTTAATATTTCATTTCTTCAAGACAAAGCGCGGCGTTGTGTTCCGTCACGTCCTTATTTAAGAAGTGCAGTTCCAGTTAACAGAAAGTTAAGAACGGAGTGTCTTAACACTACGTTTTCTCTGTTCACCCTGCTTCACGCCCTATATGCGGAATAAAGCGTGAAGCTGAAAAAAAAATCGCCATAGTTAACCAACACTAATCCCCAATTAGTAGCGACGTAAGAGGAATATTCTTGAAATACCCTTATCTGATGTTAGGGCGAGTGGGAATAAAAGATATTGTTACCAGGGCTTTTCCCGAAAGCTTTCGTAATTTTCTTTAGAGAAAATGGTAATCGAATGTGCGAGGATGCAGGAAACAGCCGAGTTTTCGATGTTGTAAATGAAGTTTTGCTTGTACCAGCAATATCTTGGCCATCTAATACTAAGTGTAATTTTATAGGAGCGTGCTATAAGCGTTTTATTTAACTTTCGGAATGTTTTTCTTTTGATTTGCTTTGATTTTGTATTTAGAATTGGGCAAGATGATAATATTTTTTTTAATTATTACTACAAAATGACGTTTTTTTGCTTTAGTTTTTGATTGCGAAAACACAGTCATGTACATGATAAGCAAATAATATGTTTTTTTTAGCTTCGTGATGTACCCTGTACGGACACGTACGGACGGTGTAACACCAGGTTCCCTCCGCGTACCCTGCATGGCAGGGTAACACTTTGTTTTCATTAAGACACTTCCGCTGTCCACTTTCTGCCAAATTCTTGAGACATTGCGTGTTCAGAGCCGGAACTGAACGCCGCCTCTCGTCTTGTTACCAGAGCGAAGAAATGGAAATATTAAATATTCCATTCCTCCCAATGGATTGATTATGAACTAAAATTCAAATACTAATGAAATCGTGATTATTGCACAGATGAAGAGTTAAATCCGTACTATGGGATATATTGTTGCGGTAAATCTGTGAATTTACGTATTTTGGCACGAACAATGGGGACGTAAGTAGTTTACGTTCAATCTATTTGGCCAATTAGATCGTTATTGTTATGTTTGTTTGCAAAACATACATACAAATATATTAATAGGCCATATTTTTATTTTACATTATACTCCACTTTCTGCCGAATTCTCAATGCATTTCGTGTTAAGTGGAGGAGCTCAACGCCAAATTTTTGCCTTGTTAATATCAAAAAATGTTTTCCCCTAAGCGGGAATCGAACCCACGACCGTCGCGTTTACAGGTACGCGCTTGTACTCCGTGGCCACGACGGCCGCATGAGGTAAAAACAGTGCTAAACTAAAGTGAAAGTCTTTGAAAGTAAACTCAATACTACCCCGCTAAACCTCAGCGGATACCCTCTCCATTTATATAAGACGTCACTCTCTGTTTACCCCGCTATGAGGAGTTGACGTGAAAAAAAATCATAGATTTTTACATATATTTTTTCGAGAACGATTCGTCGTTCTGATGTTCCCAAGTCAGTTGAATAGAGAACGACCTAAAAGTATAAAAAAAAATACAATCGTATGTTTTATCTTCTTCTTCTTCTTCTTCTATATATATATATACTGACTGACCTGATACTAGAACCGCTGTGCGTAGAACGTGACATTTGGACAGATATTTATTTTCATAATCTGGACTAATCCACGAAGAGAATGAAGAGATTTTGAAAAATTATAATCTTAAAAGGATGAAATTGTTGATAAGTTGAAAGTTTGTATGGATTTTTTTTGAAATCGGCATCGATTTTTATAAAATTTGAAATTAAGACTTAAATATATTTAATTGAACACGTGTTTCGTGGTTTTTTTTAAATTCCTTCCTAAGGGTGCAAATAAGCGGGCGACGCTGCGCGCGCCCACTAGTTGTATATATTTAGAGAAAAAGAAGAGAGATAGAGAGAGATTTGCAGAGACCAGTAATATTATAAAATAAAATAAAAATGAGTATTAACGCTTAAAAGTTCACATAGATTTACTACGCTGTGTCAACAAATTAACAATTTTCATGAAGATTTTATGCTGTTATTATGATTTTTGGTCCAAAATATCATATTAATTATGCATGAAAAGCGTCAAATAAAGGCTTTGCTTAAATTTATTAAACGTTATTCCGATAATATTGTATTGTTCTGATTTATATTCAATTTAAAAACAATATGTGGATTTAATGATGGTCCTTTACGGCTTATACTAATGTGTGCGTGTGAAAAATAAAAATAATTTATCGTTTTACAATATATTTTTGTCTAGTTTCACGCATTACCCCGTATTTAGCAGGATAGGCAGAGGGAACCTAGTAAAATGATGCTCCATTTTTTTTAAAACACTTCCGTTTTCTGATTTCCGCTGAATTCGGGAGGCATTGCGTGTCGACAAGCGAAACTCAAGGCAGCACATTGCCTTTTTACCAGAGCGAGGAAAATAAAAAATATGTACACATTAATTTCCTCGAGTGGGAATCGAATCCACAACCGGTTGCGTTTACTACAGTCGCACGCTTGTGGCCTTATACCTCCACTGGTCTCAATAACATAAATAGATTGTATATACATATATGTATTTATAAAAGATGAATAATTTGAGAATAACAAATTTGATTCCAGTAAGTGGTACCCGAGAAAAAAATTGTGATGGGTTCTATCGTCGAATAAACATAAAAAATTAAGTATCGAATGGTTTACTAGATTCGTTTTTTTTTGGGCATCACATGACGTACCAAATATGTGATTATGTACGTTTGATTATAGAAAATCAACTCAAGATTGACTTTAAGTTATATCCAAGATTTTTATTTAAATTGTTACCCTTTTGGGTTTTCTTTTTTAATTTCTTTATATAATAGTAGCGAGATTTGAATTCGTAGACACTAAGAAACCGTCCAAGCGTTCAGACCACTACTTAGTGGTCTGAACGATAAAGAAATTAAAAAAGAACATACGTTCTCATCAATCTACGTTGAAATTTTTATATTTATTATAACTTATTAACGCTACTGGCTTTAAGTACGCTAAATAGCTATAAGTGTTTTTTTTGTATCTGTATATACAGAACATATTGTAAATATATGAGAATATATTTATATATTTTTTAAATATTGATCTTTGATTCCAGAATGTCGTCTACATCAGAGTCAACGAAGACAGAAATAAAAGTAAGTACTTATATCTACAATTCAAAATTTTGCAACTATAAAATTAATAATAACCACCAGCATTTTAAAAAACAAAAACTAATATAAATAGACCAATAAAGATAATAAATAAATATTATTTATAATTTGTAAGACCGTCAACGCAAGCAAGGATTCAGTACCCAATCAGGAAAAGATTTTTTTTTTCGCTTTGGTACTGAAAGTGCGTTGTTGAGTTCCCCCGCTTTATACGCTATGTCTCAAATATTGTGATGAAAATGAAAAAAGTGACTGCTTAGTAGGTGGTATTCTGCCATACGCGAAAAAGAGCGCGAGGCTGAAAAAAAAGAATGTTAACAAGAATTACTGTAGTGTACGTGAGCACTTACAAAATTTAAAACTTACATATAGAAGTATGTAAATACGGAGATGATTACACTATAATACTTATTTATAATAAAAAAGCAAAAAATAAAAGCAGTTAAGCATTTAAATGATAAAAGCATAAAATAAAAAGATCCATTTAAAAGATTCTAATTACCTTTTTTCATGATACTGCTTACAAAGCTGTTGAGTTGTAGGTACTTACACAAAAGTGCAGTATAATTAACATTCAGTTGAAATTAATAGCTTAATATAACCGTACAACATATTATAATTTATGTAAATATAAAAAAAAGTAAGCAAATACTGCAGTTGGTACGTACCTTATGAAACGTTATGGTCGTGGGTTCAATTCTATTCGGATCAATAATGTAAGCAATATTTTTATGTTCTATAAATTTTAAACATTAACGCAATGTTCCATGCTTTTATTTATTTAATAAGCAATATGTTCTGAAGGTTGATAACACAAACATGCATCATGGAGTGTCCTAGAGATGCATATATACACTACAATGTACAATGGTAAAGAATAGTAAAATAAATGAACATCAACGAACGTCAAAGGAAATTTAAAACTGACGTTGATGGGAGCGGAGACAGGAAAAACTTTGTATAATAATCGCTCAAAAGTAACCGTAACGCGTTCTGTCGATTCGCCCAAGACAAATTGTAGAAGAGGCGTCCGTTATTGGGGTCGCGACCAAAATACATGGCGGTAAGCGAGCAGACGGCAGTAGGCGGCAGGCGGCGCACGCGCCGACCGCGCTTTACCATCGAATTCGAATACATTGGGTCATTTACAATTTGATCTATATTTAACCACTGAGACCGGATAATTTGTGTGTATCTTAAAAACTTGTTTTTTCATTTTAAGTGATGTGAAAATTTCTACGTTGTGATAAAGTTGAAAAGTGAAATGTTCCTATGTAATTAATATCTCCAAGTTTATGTTCTTGTAACACAAGAAACAGTTGCCATTAACCTCTGTAAGTATTTTATATCTAGTTTTTATTATTGTCAGTTTGCCAACTAGTTTACAAGCTACAATTGTTTTGATATAACTTAACGATAAAAAAATGGTTACACATTGTAAAATTCTGTAATATTATTTCAGCACGATGAATCCCCCTTCAGCTTTATATGGAGCTATGAATAAGGAGCGTAAACCATTCACATATACCCCAGGAGGGCTAGATCTTTCAGAAATTAAATCAGAACGAATGGCTAAACGTTTAATGCGAAATGCAATGAGCCAAGGTGTCCCTGAAACTCCTGTACAAACGGTTCAATCCCCTCCTGCTTCGGGCATACCTAATGCAATACCAAATTTCAATTGCTTACCAGTACAAGTTTTTCCTACATTTCAACTTCCAGCAAATCCAAAGTCATTACTAAGAACAAGAAGTAATCCTAATACAATAAAAGAAACCTGTTCCCATTTGGCACCGCCTTCATCAACACTTGGTATCGATGATAAACTTATAACTGATCCCTGGAACAACAAAACAGAAAAACCGTTGCTATCTTGTGACAGTAAATATGGTAGTTGTAATAATGGCAATAGCAATAATATATCATCTTCAATCAATTTTTCTAATAATCACCTTCTATATGGATATTCTAATTATGGAAGCAATGAAAACAGAAATATATTACTTCCAGAAAAAAGTTATGATGTTGAAGTTTGTCAAACGAGGCCAAAAGGAGAAACAAATATTATAGCGAAAGAAAACAATGCCTTGAAAAACATATTGGTATATGATTCAACTATCGACGAGAAAAATATGAATATTTTCCCAAAATTAGATATTGATATCAAAAGTATTCCAGTTACTTTAGCATCATCGCTGCAAGATACAGACGCTACAAATAATTACGAACAGGTCGATTTGAAATTACTGTACACTTACTATATTTATATCTATATGTCTGTTTATATTCTATGTTATACATATTTACTCTACAAAATTAAAGAATAAAACAATGCCTAATAATTATCGTGAGTCTTCTTAACTTTATTCATGTTTACTACTAATATACATAAAATATTTTAACATTTTTAAGTATTGTATGTAGTAGTTTTGTAATTAAAAGTGTGTCAGTTAGTAATAAAACTTTTTAAATTTTTTTGTATGTGTCAATATAGTAATGTATTAATAAAATTCTTTATATATTTCAGAAGGAAGTTAAAGTTGTTCAAAAGCAGTCCAAAAAAGAAAATAAAACAAATGAAAATGGTGATGCTGAAGTAGACGTAGTGATAAAGCTGCCTACGAAATCATCAGCAGCGAAGACCGAGACCAAAGTAGAAATTTCAAAGAAAATATTGCCTGATGGAACTATTGAAGAGACCAAAACAACAACTACAAAAACTACCATAGATGGAAAAACGGAGATCACAACAAAGACAGAAACTAAAACAATACCAAAAGAAGTAGATCAAGAAGAAATTGAAGAAATTGAAGAAGAAGAAGATGAAGAGAATGAAGATGTCGTTATTGAAGAAAATATAAGTGATAATGAAGAGGTAGATGAAAATGAATCTAATAGAGAAACTAATGAAAATGGTGACGTAATAGAAGAAACTAGTGATGTAGTAGAAAATAAGGACAATAAGACTGATATAAAACCGAACGGAAATATTATCACTGGTGAAGAGAAAGTTGAATCCAGTACTGTTAAAAAAGTTGTGGTAATGCAATCAACGCAGGATGACTCTGAAGAGGAAATCGAAGAAGAGGAAGGAGAGGTTGAACTAGAAGATGAAGGAGATGTAGCAGTTGAGGAAATAGTAATACTTAAAAAACCTGAAAGCAAATTGAGTAATGAAGCTGAGAATGCAGAAGTTGAGGACGATAAAGATATTCAAGAAAATGTAAAATTATCAAATCAAAAAAATATTGAAAACCAACAAGCTGAAGTGGAACAAGATGAAGAAGAAAAAGCTAAAGAAGAAGATGAAGATGAGGAAGACTTTGAAGGTTCTATTAAAAATCAAAAGGAAGAAGAAACAAATTTTAATGAAGAAACTAAGCAAAAAGATATAGAAGAACAAAATATTGTTGAAGAGGAACCAAAGGAACCGGTTGAAGAAAATTTTGATGAGGATGTCCAAGAAGAAGTTGAAGAAGAATTTGAGGAAGCCGAAGACACTGAAATGAAAGAAGAAATATCTGAAGAAGTTGCGAAAGATGAATTAGATACTAAAACAGAAGAACCAATAAATTCTGAAGCTAAAAGTGAAAAACAAGAAGTGGAATACCTTGATAAACATATAGAAGAAAAAGTTGTAGAATCTGAAGAAAATGAAAATATTGATAAAAAAAATGATAAAGAAGAAATAGTACACGAAATTAAAGTGCAAAGCGAACCGAGAGTATCGTTTAGAGAACCATCGATACCTTTAGACAAAGTAGAAGATGTTGAAATTAAGCCAATTGGACCGGCACAAGAAATAATTAAAAAGTCACATACAGAAATAATTACCACCACTACGGATAAACCAACCGGTGCTTTGAGTACGCAAACTGAATATAATAAAATAGAAAATATTGTAACGGTAAATCGAACTACAAAAACTCTCGATCATGCTTATGAGCAAACGCAGCCGTCGGTACCAACATTGAAAACATATTTTTCATCAAATGACGATAGAGTTCTGTCAACTCCACAACCATTATCGAAGCCTTATCAACCAATATATCCGTCTGAACCACAACCAGAAAGACGTCATAGTTTGCTGCTAGATCGGTTAAGTGTCGATCGCCAAGTAAATGCTTCTGATATTTATCAAAATAACTATCAATATACCAATCAAGCTTATGAGCAAAACCAATGGAGTGAGCCTCAGTCAGAAGTTTTAACAGTAAGTAACGTAAAACCAAGTACAATATCCAAAGATCAGCAGTGGTATCATCAGATAAACAGAGAAAATACTATTTCTAGTTCTGTGCCATCAGCTCCAATTTTGCCAAGTCAACAATTGAGACAGGCATATAATCAACCTCAACCTCAACCTCAAATTCAAATTCAACAACCAGAACCACAGTATCAAAATTTTACGCAACCTCAATACAAACCCAAGCCAGAATTTAAACCGTACGTGGAGAGCAATTTGCAAAACGAATACAGAAGTTCAAATGATTATCAGCAAAACTCATATCCGAACTATACTCCTAGCGCAAGTTGGGCAAGCAACAATTTTGATTCGAAACCAGTAAGCTTAGCACCTTCCACTCAACCAAATCAATATTCTTCTTTCAAAAAGGAATCAACAGATAGCTACCAAAAATCGACACAATTCTCTTCTTACGTGCCACCACCGTGGGAACAAGATGCTAGTTACGTACCTGAAATTCAAAATTACTATCAACCCTCGCAATCTTCTATACCAGTTACGCCAAGCATTAATCAAGCATGGAAACCTAAGCCTGCCAGCAAATATTCTAAAAACACGCCTACTTCTTACATCCCACCAGCCCCTAATCAGTCTTTTGTTAAACCACTAACAGCAAGCGATCAGTCAAAACTGCCTGGTAGGAAAACGTATTACAGTGAATATGAACGACGTTATATATCGGTACCGGAGTCTACTTACATACCCGGAGAAACAAAATTCCAACCACAACCAGACCCATCCCCTCAATACTATTATGATAACAATGAACCAGCTGAGGTTGTTGAGCCACAATGGCGTAAAGAATTGAGAGAATTCACAGAAAAAACCTCAGAAATAAGTAATCAGTATGAAAAATCATCAGTGAGGCCGCCTTGGGAAGATGATCCAAAATATAATGCACCAACAGAATACCAAGCAACTGTTACACCTACTTGGACGCAGACCTTAAGACCTCGTACCTGGCGAGAACGAAGCTACGAGCCTGAGTATATTGGGTCAAAGGCTCAACAAACGAGTACGTTAGGACGAGGACGACCGCAGAGCTCATACCTTAAGAGCAACGTTGACACAATACCAGAAAGACCTAGGGGTGTATCAGTGGACAGGTACAATCCTAATAACTATCAGCCTCCACTAGCGTCTGAGCATCCGCCAGTACAAAGTCACACATTGAACCCGAACATTCAACCAAAAACTTACCATAATCCAAACGTGCCGGTTTACCATTCTCGTGCTTCTGCTGAACCTAGGTAAGTTACTTTATATAAATATCATCAAATTTTGTTGAATTATAAATCTTTTCCAAATTAAACAACATAATCCATGTTTTACAAAATATGATGTTCGTGGGCTCTACTCGCGCAATAAAGTAATAATTTAAAAAGGTGAATGAAGTCAATTGTGGTGCAGAGGTGCAAATGTGATTGGAAATGCAACAGGTTGTAACTTCGATTTCCACACGAGGAAATTAAATATTTCATTTATATTTTCATTTCTTCGTTCAGGTGTCGAAGTAAAGCGCGGCGTTGAGTTCCTTAAGTGGCGGGCGGAGTGTCCTAACACTGGACTTCCTCTGCCTACCCTGCTACATGCGGGGTGTAGCGTGAATATAATTATATGTATTATGTCTCGTAATCTATGTTCAATATATTATGTATAAAATTAAACTTCCAGAGAGCATGTACCAGCGTACCCACAATCACGGCCACGAGTTGAGTCCAAGGCGCCCCCCGTTCAATCGAGATCTTTCAAATACCTCCAATGGATAACTGGAACTGAGGATTAAATAGTGTATTAATAATGAAATTGAGATAAAATTAATTAACAATCATCGAATGAGTATCGATATTATTTTAAAATTCGAAATCGATTTAAAAAAATGATATTATTGTAAAGGACTTCCTACTAAAGGATATATTTTTACGTTAATGTAACTTTAAAATATTTTTATTAATGTAGAGATAATATAAGAGTTACAATGTTGTGATTCACTTTTCATGGTCTATTTATCTATGCATAATTATTTGTATATTTTAACAGGATCAGCTTTATAAGAATCATTCATCTTTTTATATATAAAATTCTGTCGTTACTGATCGACTGACGTATAGTAAACCCACTTAAATACACAATCACACCTACTTAAAGAGGTTTCTTGGGGAGTATAGGGAGCGAAAAAGAAAGAAAGGACTTCTCAAAATTCCTACGGGATCGGAAGTTCCGGTTATATTTACGTTTCACACTTCACGCATACGAAGCTGCAGGCGAAAATTAATTTTAAATAAAATTTCTTATGACATCGTTATTTAATTTTATATTACGTCTAAATGTAACATTTCGCCACTAAAATTCGACAAAAAATTAAATCTTGAAAAAATATTTTCTTAAAGTTTTCAAGTTTCTGGAGTCGATCATAGTGAAAAAGTACATTATAAACGAAAATGTAGCCCTAACCCATCTAATTATACATCAATATCTATTTAAATATACACAATATGAAAAATTTCATCTTAATTTGTTGTATTTAATTTGTTTATATTAAAAATATCAAATAATAAGGCAATTCAAATAAAACTTCATAGAGCCTAACTATGTCAAATTACTTTTATCTACTTATTTAGAATACGTATAAAAATTTGAACCGCTATGGCCGCTAAGCCATACGTTCCTATATTATACGAGAACGTATGGCTTAGTGGTCAGAGCGCCTGGTCGATTTCCAGGACGCGCGGGTTCGAATCCCGCTACGTTCAATTTTTTATATGTTTTCTAAATAAGTATTTTTCTTTCCTAAGTGCGGAGTAATACTTTAAAAAATGTTAAAAATTATTTTAATTTTTAAATAATTTACTTATATATCATCTATATATATTATTGTTTCCTTTTTTTCTAACTTGCCAGTTACTTTATTTATATAAAGTGTAGGATGATGCTTCACGTCTTTTTCTTCAAAAACACGCTTAAGTACATCTTTATACTGTAGCTTGTACTTATCGTAGGTATTCATTAAGTTCCGAATAGTATATATAGAGAAATTTTACTAACAAAAAACCATTTTTTTTGTGAATAAAATTTCTGGGGTGGGCACAGATCACCCGGGACCTCTTCCTCCACCCATAACCGTAGGCTATTACTCTATATTAAATATTAACACACGAGTACCAAATATTGTGCCATATTATGTTTATTTATAAATAGTTGCATGAATCTCATTATAATAATTTATCGTTTTTTTTTGTGAATTACTGTTGAGTTTTATGGATTAATAAATTATTCAATTATTATTTAAGTGTATTATTTTATTAAATGTTATATAAATAAAAATAAATAATAATAATTTCACTTTGAGGATAGTCGTGGCGCAGGGGCACAAACTGTGTCTGTAAAAGCGACTGGTTGTTGGACCCCCACTCAAGAAAATGAAATATTTATTTAAATTAATATTATCTGTTTCTTTGCTCTGGTGTTAAGCCGCCACTCAACACGCAATACCTCTAGAATTTGGCAGAAAGTGAGTGAGGAACGGAGTATCTTAACACTGGATTTCCTCTGCCTACCCTGCTGTGTGCGGGATATAGCGTGAAGTTGATAATTTCAAATCCGTAGTATTTGAGAGCTTAGTCTCTAGGTATATTAGTCTAATTGTAAATATTTTCTTTTCTTTCTTAGATTTTAAAGATCTCTGTGATCAATGAAGAATACTAAAACACCTCATAGCAGACCTGATCGATGCTCAAAATAAAAAACCAAAAATATTTCCTAGGTAGTTTCTGAGATATGATATGAGATATGATGTTTTCTGAGATATGATGTTACTTTTACTGCTTTTCAAACAATACAATACAAACAATACAGTATAATATTATAGATACCTAAAGCATATTATAATCGTTTAATATAGCAAACCATCACTGGGATTCCTCTCTAATTCTGCTATTTGATACTATATCGTGTTATCAATTAGTTCATAAACACACATAAGTTAATCCAAAGATTTCTAGGAAATGATTTAGTGTATGCTGGAGGTTTGAAGTGAAAACTACGAGTATGAAAGTTTCAACATTCGTCTCTTATAAACTTTTGGGCTCAGACCATATTTTACAGTAACAAAATTTAGGGCACTCAACTGTCAAAACTTACGTTATAAGGTAGTAGTACTGCTACAGTCCATTGTGTTAGTTTTACTTGGAGTATTTTTTTCTTATCATTATAAAATCTGGTCTTAATGCTCTTAACTTTTTAGTTGTTTGCTTTTGTAAGTAAATACTTTAACTAGCTTACTTAAAATATGATCATATATACTATTAAGTGAGGCCAGTCATGGCGCAAACGTAAAATCAACTGGTTGTGTTGTTGTTGCGTTGCATGTTAAATGACGCATTTCGACACCGCCCTTTGTCTCGTTACCAGAACGAGGAAATATGTATATTAAATATTGAATTGGGAATTGAACCCACAACTTGTGGTGTTTACAATCGCACGCGCTACGATTGGCCTCTAACAAACATTTATAAAATTCATATAGCCACTGCTATTTATGATAACCGTGATAAAAGTAATTTATAGGATATCCCATGTTATTCGAGGTAAACATTTGTCTCATTACACCCAAATCCTTTTTGGGATGATTACTTGACAAACAGACATAACATAAATATTTAAAATATGAAAAATCATATTAATTTTTTTTGTAAAAATAATTATTAATTATCTCCCTCTCTTTTTCTCTTTCTCATTATAGAGTATTGGAGTAGGTATATTATTTTTTAGCGATTTTAGCATTAACAGCTAGTAAGGTACTACCTACTAGATTACAAGCAAACAGATTGTGAAGCTCTCTTAAGCTTATATATATGTGTGTATACATATTACAAATTCTTCTCTATTGTAATAAGAATACTGTAACATGTTTTTATAAAGGTCGGAGGCTAAAAATACAAAACACAAAAAACCATATAATAATGAAAAATTATAAAAACTGTGTTATTTTTTACATTTTTAAAGTGTTACACACTTAGGAAAGAAAAATACTTTGAAAAACCCACGCCGACCAGGAGGCACGGGTTCGAGTCCCGCCACGTTCATATTTATAATAATAATACATAAACAAAAAAAAATATGCAAAAAATTAATCAAATTAAACCATATTTCATATAGTCATATGTATTCATATTTATTGTGTGTTGAATAATAGAACATAATGCTCTACATATTATAATGTTAGAAATATATATATATATTAAAAAACTAAAATAGAATTTAAACACCATCATAATATTAATGCAGGGTTACAAATGTGTGACTGTAAACGCGAAGGCTGTGGATTCGATTCCCATTCGAAGAATCGAAATATCTTATATTTGCTTTTCTCCGTTTTGGTAACGAGGCAAAGCGCACTCAACACGCAATGCGTTCAGAATTCAACGGAATGTGGTAAGTGAAGAGTCATAACACTAGTCTTACTGTGCTACGTGCGGGATACAGCGTGAAACTAAAAAAAATATATTGGTTTATAAGTTTAAAAAAATAATATTAAATTGTTGCTTAATTCGAGAATAAATTCTACAAGCTGTGTAAGCTTCATGGGACTAGAAAATCATTTTAAGAAGTTTCCGGTACTGATCAATAGCCCTAAACCAATTTTTACGGGCCATTACTTTTAAGAGAAAAGTTTTCAAATTAAAAGTTTTTTTTATGAGCAATTACTAGTGGAGCGAGTTTGTGATATTAGTATTGCTCACAAAAATACCGTTTGATTGACAATGCGAGGGTTGTGGGTTTGATGTCCACTCGAGGGAATCTATTATTTGCCATTTTGTTACTAGTATTTACTATGCAAATTGTAACGTTGAGTTCCACCAACCCTCTGGAATTCGGGCGGAGAGCGAGGAACGGAGTGCGTTAACTCTAACTATATATCTGCCTACCCTGCTATATGTAGATAGAGAGAGAGAAAGAGAGAGAGAATAAGGGATAATCTTAAAATAAATGCAAAACTAATGTTTATTTATGGATTGATATCTAATCTAACCTAAAATCTATTTTAATGCATATTATGAATAATTACATACATATACTATACTTTATACTGTAGGTATAGGTATTTTTTTTTATCTTCACCTGTATACTGCACATAGCAGGGTAGGCAGAGGGAACCTGGGAACCTAGTGTTAACAGCATTTTCTTACCCCACTCCCCCCCGAATTGTGAAAGCATTGTGTGTTGAGTCCCAGAAATCAGCGCTACGCTTTGTCTCGTTACCATAGCGAAATGAAAATATTAAATATTTCATTTTCCCGATTAGGAATCGAACCCGTAATCTATCGCGTTTGCAGTCGCACACTTATATCCACGACTGCTTTCAAATTATTTATCCGATCCTATTACTAAAGTATCCTACACTATAAGGTTATTCCATTAACATATACAACAAAATAGTTATAAAATAACATTTTAACAAATTCTCTCTAAAAACTTATTAAAATACAAAACAAAAATATTGAGTTATCAAATTAGCAATTAAACTTTTAAATTTTAGCAAAGACAAAACCAAAAAATTCACACGATTAAGTTAGGAAATGAAGATAAAAACACAAAAACGAAAACGAAAATCGCCCCCACAGTACAAAATGGCGAGCATTTTTAAATCCTTTTAGTTAAATCAAATGCAAGGCTGTGGTCACGTACACTGTATAGCGCAAATAAGGATATACGCCTCTCTACCCTGCACCGTAAAAATCTCTTTTTACTGTCACGTTACAGGGAAACGCTCTTGTGCTCCAAACTATACCACTTAACGGATAGGTAGCCTAGCTTTTACTAGGTTTAATATGTTGTGATATTTAAATGAATTCATTTTTCTTACTATATTAGGCATTTTGGACGCTGCTTTTAATATTATATGTACATATAGTTTGATATTGTTAATGAACACTTTAGTGTTTTTTATATTTTCATTTGTCTTTTACTTAATAATTTCTTTTCATAATAAATAAAAGAGTGCAATACAGAAAAAGATTTTTTATCTTATTAAAATTCATCATTTTCAAGTATTATTAAGCTAGGCGTGGCGCGAATTGTTGTGGGTACGATTTCTACTGGAGGAAATGAACTATTTATTTAAATTTCTATGTTTATTTTTATGCTCTGGTATAGAGGCATAGTGCGGCGTTAAGTTTCGAAACTCAACTCGCAATGCCTTCAGAACTCGGCGGAAAATGGAGAACGGAGTACTTAACACTAACTTGCCTCTGCCTACCCTGCTGTGTGCGGGTTACAGCGTGTAGCTGATAAAATAAACTATGATTATTTCTTAAGCTTGCTAAAATGTATTGAATATTATTATAATATGGGCCATAGTATACACGAGAAGGATCAGAGAAAGTTTAAGTAGTAAAAAATATCTAATAATGAAGATAACTTTTGCATATAATATTATAATGCGAAAAGTGTGTGTAAACGCAGTAGTTGTTGGTTCGATCCCACTCAAGGTAACATGACAGCGCGGATTGAGTTCTGTCACTTAACACGCAATGTCTCAAAAATTCGGCAGAAAGTGGTGAACGGAGTCTCTTAAGACTAAATACTGAAAAATATACTATACTATATAAATATTATATTGTCATTCCATCCAAGAATGAATGCGATTTTTTAAGGAAATCGCTCTTCAAGAAGTGGGTCTTAACTTAACGTTATCTTGCAACGTTTCTTACATAGATTAATAGGTGAAGTAAAAAGGATGTTTAAAGTTATTCTTATAAAAAAATTGCTTTTCTACTTGTATATAAAAGCTTAGGCCAGTTGTGGCATAGAGGCACAAGCATGCAACTGAAAACGGTTGTTGGTTCGATTCCTACTAGAAGATATTAAATATTTTGATTTCTTTGCTCTGGTAAGGCAGATAGGCGGCGTTGAGTTCCGTCACTCAACACGCAACGCCTGAAGAATTCACGGAAAGTGGGAAACGGTAATGTCTTAATGGTAACGAAATTTCTTAACACTAGGATCCGAGATGCCTTCAGCCTACTCTGCTATGTGCGTACAGCGGGCTAGGATAAAAAAAAACCGAAGACGGTCCCGCCCACTGAGGGTTTCCTACCAATTTTATGTATTGTAGGTCAACCGGTTGACCTACAATTTTATGTATTGTAGGTCAATCGATTTAATTTTGTACGAAATTAACTACAAAATAACATGTGTAATATCTTTTTTTATAAGTATTTTTTTAAATTTTCTAAAAATGAATTTTCTAAAAATTCAGCAACGTTAAGAGAAACTATAGTATTAGATAAAAATATTCCATCTCGTAATTCTTCCGAACAAACAATACCGTCTTCACGAATGTCAGTCTATAATGAATCGATTCACACCGTGCAGATATTTTTAAAATGTTACTGTAATATACTTATTTATAAAACGTATAAAAATTTATTATTAATTTCTCTTGATATCTGTTGCGGATGACATTTTTTATAAATTTTATGTATAATATACATAAAGCTAAGTATTATGGTGAACATAATGATAGAGAGCAGAAAATTTGTAGTCGTCAAATGGAATTTCACAACTTTAGAAAAATTATCCTACAGCCGTATTTTGTATTATCAATGTTTCTTCTTTTGATTGATTTGCCCCCATTTTTATAAATAATTTACCATAATAATTTCATTTGCTTTCAATAATAACGCTTAGTAGCAGTGAATCTGAATTCTATTCTTTATATAGTAGCGGGTTTCAGGTTCGAGACGCGCGACGTGCGCGGGCGGCAGAGTCGCTATGAACGGTTAGGGATCGTAATTAAACAGCTATATCGATGCAAAGATGCTCATATGGACCATACACTTAAATATATCACATTAATTTATGTCTGATAGCTCGACGCGTCAACAAAGTGATCCTATAAGGATTTCGTTTTTTACATTGTAAGGTAAGATACCCAAAAATTAGAGTTAACCCTATTGTGTAGGGGCACAAAGTGAGACTGTAAACGCAACTGGTTGTGGGTTCGATCCCCACTCGTGAAAATGAAACATTTACTTAAGTTCATATTTCCACTTCTTCGCTCTGGTGTCAAGGCAAAGCGCGGCGTTGAGTTCTGAGAACGCAGTGTCAGGATCCAGCGGGAGGCTGTTTTAAGCTCTTAAATTGTCATAAATTAAACTGAAACTGATAAACTGATATGCTTTTTGCTAAATTGTTATTTTACAAACCAGCTATCCGTAATAAAGGTACTTTGTCAATGGTAAGCAGTAAATGTGTAGTAAGCAGTACCACGTGGAGGCGTGCCAGAACATTCATCATATCGAGGGTTATGCTGTCGATGCATTTTACTATATTAAATATTAGTAGTATATTTGGTTATGCGTAGTTGAAAGGTGTCAGGATGATTGTAGGTTTGATTTTCACTCAGGAAATAATCATATATAAATTATTTTTATGTCCTCGTGTGTCGGTTTGGTGTTAATGTAAGTAAAGCATTTAAAATTTTTATTTTTTTTTCAGCTTCACGCTATATTCCGATTGGAGCAGGGTAGGCGAAGGGATCATATTAGTGTTAAGACACTCCGTTCCCCATTTTTCGCTGAATTTTCGAGGCAAGTGACAAGTGGTGGAACTCAATGCCAATTTTTTTGACTTGTTAGCTAAAAATAATATCTCATTTCACCGAGTGGGAATCTAACCCACAACCGTCACTTTTACAGTCACATGCTTCTACCATTTCGTCACGATGACCTCTGATATTCTCTTTATATTCTATGATATTTTTAATTTCATTTATGAATCAAATAATAATTGAATATTAACATGATTTTGTGTAGTAGTTTTTGGTTAAAAAGGCCTTTAACAACTAACTTTTTTTATGTTCATATATGCATTCTATTCAAAGTCGTTCTCGTGAATCAACATATATATGTCTTAATTTAATAAAAGTGTAAGCAGAAAAAATACTAAATTTTACGTATAAAATAAAAAAAAACTTATAAATAAAACAATCTACTACGTTCCATTACAACTTACGTAGGGAACCCTAAAACGTAACCCTCCCAATTTGCCGAGACCGATCCACGAAGTTCGTTATCTCACGCCAAGGGAGGGCTATTATCTTACAAGAAATGATATATAGTAAATTGGCCTAATCTATACGCTCTATAGAGAATTTCTTTTGCAAATTATATGAGGTGATTGGTTGTGGGAAAGGAAAATGATCAAAAGCATTGAAAGCGATGATCGGAATAATTTATTAAATACTCGGTCGATAGAGCTGAAGTTTTTTTATTTTCTGTTTCAACTATAGTTGTGATAAATCTAATAAGCATAATACAATAGAAATGTCTGAAAATAATTGTCGATATCGATACCCAGACGCAGAATGTTAATGAAATTTAACTTAACGCTGTATCCTTAGCTAGTCAGAGGGAATGGAGCGCCAAACGCTACAGTCTCTACATACCTTTTCCGCCTCTTCCACTGTCATCAACCTCATCACACATGCCGTCCAGGGGCCTCGTACTTTTTACAATCAGCTAAATCATCATACCAAACGTGCAGTTGTGCTGACGTTTCTCCGTCTCATTAATGTATCTAAGACACCATTAACTCTGTCACCAGCAGGTATACGTCTTTCCGCATCCATCTCGTATCTTCCATCTCTACTGAACATACTTCCCAAATATACCACGGCATTCACATTTCCTAGTATCATGAAGTGTGCTTTTCCTCAATTTTTTAATTGGGCAGAGGGAAGCTAGTGTTACGACACCCCGTTCACCATAATAAAGATTTCCTAGATATTAATTTACAAATAAAAAATAAAATATGAAAAAATCCCACTTAAGTGCGAGTTGGACTCGCAAACCGAGGCTTCCGTACCAATTTCAAAATTATAGGTCAAGGGGAAGTACGATTTATAAAAATTAAAAACTTAAGTTTGCGGACGTATTCATTCATTTTGTATGCATCGAACTACACTTATAAGTTTGTAATTATTTATTTCTATAAAAAATGTATGAATTTTCATTTTTTGTATTTTTTTCCTTTATTTCTATTGTAAGTTTTGTTTTAGTGTAAAATTTCACAACTGTATGTCCACGGGAAGTACCCTATAGGTTTTGATTACGCAGCGAATTTCATACTAAAGCAATTATGCATCAAAAACGTTGCATAATTGCTCGTATCTTTTGTTTGATTTTAGAGGTTTTTCGTTGATTTAGAAGCTTGATTTTTTCTATGCTCTAAGCGGACATAGACTTAAAAACTTGATATTAATTACAGCATAATATCTTTACTCGATGATGAGATGTATGGTCTCGACAGACGGACAGACGGACGGACAACAGAGTGATCCGCAGATATAGGGGATTTGTATTTTCCTTTTAAGGTACGGAACCCTAAACATAAACTCTACGTTAACTAAGCTGCAAGAACATGCAAGTACTCACAAATGCAAGGATAGCAAGTACTATTTGGTATATCTCTATGGAATTCGAGCTTTCAACCTTTAAAGCTACACAAATAACGGCCACTGCACTAACACTATAACAGCAAGCAATATTGGTTTCATATGTGATATAATATCAGTGTCTTTAGATAATCTGGAATATGTCATTAAAAAAAAAACAAATCAAATCAGCTTCACGCGGTATCCCGCACGCAGCAAGGTAGGTAGAGGGAACCTAGTGTTAAGACACTCCTTTCCCCACTTTTTGCCTAATTCTGGAGGCATTGTGTGTTGAGTGGCAGAAATGAACGCCGCGCTTTGTCTCGGCACCAGACCGAAGAAATGGAAATATCAATTTATATAAATATTTCAGTGTCGAGTGGTGATTGAACCCACAATCAATAGGTTTTTCAGCCAGACTTTGTGCCGTATGCGCCACGACTGGCTTCATAGTATTTAATTATTATAAGATATTTATAAATAATATTTTTTTTCAGCTCTCTCGCTTGTATTAGGGTGGACAGAGGGAGTCTAGTATTAAGATACTCCACTCCCCACTTTCCGCTGAATTCTGGAGGCCATTGCCTGTTGAGTGATGGAATTCAACGCCGCGTTTTTCTACGACACTAGTACAAAGAAATGAAAATATAAAATATTTCATTTTCTCGCGTGGTAATCGAACCCACAACGTATCGCGTTTACAGTCACACGCTTGTGTTCCTGCGCCTCGATTGCCACCTATTATTCGCTCTATAATCCAATAAAGCGTATCAAATATAACAAATCTAAATAAAAATCGATTTATAATAATTGTAGAAAAACTTTGTATTTTTAGCAAACAAACTACAAAGAAATTTTAAAGTAAGCTGAAAAGTGCAAGGCTTAGAGTCTATAGTATCAAATAAAAAGTGTAGCAAAAGAACGGGAATGTACCAATATTTATAAGAAAGGAAAATTATTTATTAGTTTCTTTGTAAAATTATTTTTAGCTTCACACTGTATCTCACTCACAGCAGGGCAAGCAGCTACCCTAGTGTTAAACCACTTCTCCACTCCATTTTCCTCCGGATTTTTCAAGGCGGAACTCGACGCCAGAGCGAACCTTTTGCTTTTGTTTTTGCCTTAGTGCTAGAAATGAAAATATTCATAAATATTAATTAATTCCCTTGAGTGAGACTCGAACCCATAACCGTCGCGTTATAGTCACATTCTTGTAAATCTGTGCCACGACAGCCTCAGTGTTCTTGAAATTCTATAAATAAAAATAATTGAGGCCAGTAATAGTGCATAAACTTGTGACTGTAAGCGCGAGAAGATGTGGGTTCTATTACCATTCGTGGAAATTAAATATTTAATTTATCGATTTTATCGCTAGATACTGGTGGGGTTGAGTTCCGTCACTCAACAAGCAATGCCTTCAGAATTCAGTGGAATGTGGGAAACAGAAGAGTCTTAATTGTGCTGAAGTATCTTAATGCTAAGATATCAGGTTCCCTCTATCTAAAAAATATCCACATTTCAATTTAAAATAATAAGCATTTAATAAATCAATTTAATTATTATATTATATAGAACTTTCATCTTTCTTTAACAAATTAATCATCTTGTAATAAATTTCTATAGCAGCATACAATTCTTTTTAAAACAAATTCGAATCCAGATTGGATCGTTTCGAAAAAAAAAAAACTGTTGCTATACTGTAATGTTAATCTCAGAGAAAATAATTTTAGAAATAGAAAGGAAGTTTTGATAATGTCCTGGTTAGACCTTTCGAGCCCTTAGGGACATCTTATATTTATGGTTTTCAAAAGATAGGGTTGGGTTTTAGATTTCTGCGGCGGGTTGACTTGGAAATTGTTTTTTAGAAAGCAATTGATTTATTTTATGTTGTTTTTTGAACCTGTCGTAAAAAAATACTATAGATATCTATCTTTTTACACAGCTCCATATCCTGTACTAGTAAAGAAGACAGTTGGAACGTAATGTTAAGACACTCCGTTTTCCACTTTCTTCCGAATTTTTCGAGGTATTGCATGTTGAGTGACGAAATTCAATACCGGGCTTTTGCCCTGGAGCCAGAGCAATGAAATAAAAATATTGATAAATAATAATTAATTCACCCGGGTGAAAATCAAACTCACAACCGTCGCGTTACAGTCACACTCTGCGCTACGACAGCCTCAAATCTATGATTTTTTTCATCTATATCTTAAGTTACCAAAAATGTGTATATTAACAATATATCTGTATTAAAGGTGGCCAGTCGTGGCGCAGCAGCACAAAGTGTGACTGTAAAATCGACTAGTTGTGGGTTCGATCCCCACTCGAGAAAGATGACATGAAATATTTACTTAAATTTATATTTCCATTTCTTCGCTCCTGTGTCGAGGAAAAGCGCGGCGTTGAGTTCTGCCACTCAACACGCAATGCCTCCAGAA
>DWAN01000092.1:0-32593 GCA_018230445.1 Heliconius hewitsoni | reverse complement strand
ATATATATATATATATATATATATATATATATATATATATATATATATATGAATGGAAACGGAATCTCAAAAGAACGATATCAAACAGAGTGATTTATTAAAACAGGCCCAATGATGGTACCTTATAATCTGACATTATCCTGTAAAACGTTTTTCGTAGTACGACGGTTCCACTAAAATAACATATAAATATACATATATTTTTTACATTCAGAGACGCAAGATATCAAGCAGTAGCAGCAGTAATAATTCTGATTCGTCATCGGATTCAGACAGTCAAGATGCGAAGGAAAGCAAGGATATAGCCAATGGGGTTGATTCCCATGACACTGAGCATAGGAAAAAGGTATGGGTGTTATTGGTAGAGTTATATTTAGGGCCTTAGGATTGTGGGTTCGTACTTTGGATAAACGTGTTTGTGATCAGTCTATTCTATACTCTGAAGTCTTGTGTATAAAAGGTCAGTTTATTTATATGAAAAAATACGAAAAGTTAAAATATATAGGTATTTTAAAAGATAAAAATCGTTATAAATTTATATTTATAGTTCATATCATACGAAATGATAACATATGTTAACTTAATTTTGACAACTTTTATAGACAAAAAAAAAAATCAGCTTCACGCTGTATCCCGCACACTGCAGGGTAGGCGGGAACGTAGTGAAATACACTCCGTTCCCCAAGTTAAGTTTCTTATAAATTTCCTTGACCTACAATTGTGTAATTGGTACGGAATCCTCGGTGGGCGAGTTCAACTCGCGAGTACCGTGGTCAGGTTTAAAGGAACCCTTATAAGATCACGTTGTTGAGCGTCGGTCCGCCCATCTATATATCTGTCAAGAGCCTCTATCTGAGGAACGCTTAAGAAAGATATCGAGTTGAAATTTAAACCATATACTCAGATCTACAGTTCCTTGATTCCCTGAAAAAATCCTATATCTATATTTACTTAAAAAAAGATTTGGTCGTATGTATCAAAAAATGCATATTTCGACACTATAAAGGGAATCAAAACTAATAGGTAACTCCCAGGTTGAAATTCGGCAGCTAGCATCTACAGGTGGTACTAGTTTAGAAAACATCTGAAAACTACATTTGTAGTTAGTCCTAAAAAATAATAGCCTTAAAAGGGAAGCAAAATTTACTTTCCTTTAAGCCGTTGGTATTAAAGCTGCTAATTTAAGTGAGGACATGAAAAGGCTCTGGCTAAGCTCGAATTTCATTAAAAGCTCGAGACCTCCAATTTTTGTACGGAACCTTCGGTGGGGAGCCGGACTCGCGCTTGCCCGTTTTGTTTTACATTAAAATAAATCCTAAAAACCTAAATGCTTCTAATAAAACTGTGTGCACAAATATTTGCTGATAAGAGCGGATTTTCATTTGGAAACTGAATGGATCATATTTAGCATAAAATATTGTTTTTTATTTACAGAAGAGTAAAAACAGCGATAAGGAGAACGCCAAGAAGATAAGAAGGACTGACTCCTCTGCCCCTACATCTGGAAAGCAAACTTCTGATGGTATTTTTTTTAATTCTTAATTTAATTAACTGTAAAAACTATGGTCATTATTACTCTGTACAATATTTTAATTAAATAATATTGACGTCAATTGTGGCTCAGGCGTGCGACTGTAAACGCGACAAGTTGTAGGTAAAATATTTAATATTTATATTTTGGGATCTGGTAACGAGGCAAAGTTCGGCGTTGTTTTCCACAACTAAACACGCAATGTTTCCAGAACTCGGCGGAAAGTGGGGAACGAAAGTGTCTTAATGAGAACGGAGTGTCTTAAAACTAGGTTCCCTCAGCTAAAAACTAAAAAATAAATAAATTTAATATTAATTAGTAAGTTTAATCTACAGACAATGCTCAAGGTGACGGTGAAAGTGCAGATTCAAGGTCATCAGATTCATTAACATCTAAACCGGCGCCCAGCTCCGAGAATGCGATCACATCAGACAGTTCAAGGTTAATAATTTATTATATGTGTGTATAATACCAACTATCACATACGCAATGTGTGTGTGTTTAATATGCATATGCGGCTGTGAGTTACGTCACTCAATTTCCTATGCCGGCTACTTGTCTACTTTAATGATTATGCCGTTTGTGTTCTTAGTGTGCGCAGACAAATAGCCAGAATTAATAAAGCAAACTAGCTTCCCGCTGTATCCCTACCAGGGTAGTCTCCTACTCGAACGCAGAAACTTGGTTAACGGCCAAGAATTTTTTCGTGATCATGCAGAGGGAAATATCAGATCCATACACCTCTTCCAGGTCTTAAGCTTCTTTGAGCCTCTCACAAGAGCCTTTCGGATCTCTCTTGCATTCTCGCTAATATTTTAGCAGAAACTTTACTAACCAAGTTAATTAATATTAGATATTAATAATTATTATTTGATATGTAATTTAGGGATATGGAATCGAAGGAGGAGATGAAACAGTTGCCATCATCAGTGAATCAATTGTTAGAAGAGTTTGAAGTACTAAGCCGCCAACTCAGCAAAGAGGATACTAAAATTGAACAGTGTGTTGGCAGGTAATAAAAACTGTTTAATATTTAAAATAAACATTAAAAATCGACACCACCAATATAAATATAAGTAAATTATACTAACATATAGAATTTAGTAAATATAATTAATGATTAATGATAGTCGTAAATTTCTTTCACATTCTAGCTTAGAACGTGCGTTGAACAAAGCGAGTGCAAATGAGAATATTCGTCGTATAACTTCCAATTACGTAGCCAAAATGCTCAATGTTACTGCCGATAATAAATTGTTACAAAGGCTGAGGAGGGAAACACTGCCACAGAACGAAACTAGTATGTACTTAAACAACTAACGCCCGCTTAAACTTATTTTTATATTACGGTATTTTTTCATCTCACCAAAAATATCCTTTAAAAAGTCATCCAAGTTTCGGTAAAGATGGTTGTAGCTCTGTAAAAAGTAATGAAATCTCTTCTAATGAAGAAAAGTAATGAATCTTAATTACATGATATGCAAGTCTACGGCCAAGTCACATACCATTTAAATATATTAATAAAATGCGCCCGACTTGGCGAGGTCTAGATCTATTCAGTAACTTCTGCGTGAAAGCTGAACAAATGTCCAACTTCGTAAATTTTCAAACATTATACGTTTTATATAATAAAATATATTATTTAATATTTCAGCTCCAATACCGCCAACTACCTCTCAAATTGCTCAATCCACTGCCACTATTATCACTACACCAATTACAACTACAGTTACAACTACAAATACAACTAGTACTACTAGTAGTAATAACTTCAAGAGGAAAGCTGACGACATGTTGGATCATATGGATGTTAGTATGTTAACACCGGTTGAAAAAGAAGCCAAGATTGAGGATACTTTAGTTAGGTGATTATCAGTTTTTTTTTATGCTGCGTCACGTATAAGCGTAGTAGTCAAACCCTATGTTTGCCCAAACTGAGGGCCGGAAAGTAGCATTTGTGATGTGCAAATATTAAGTGACAAATAAAAATAAAATAGCAAATAAAACAAAATAAAAAAAATATTATAATCATTATTATTTTTTATTTCTTTTCAGATTGTTAGATCCATATATAAAATATATATAGAAAAAAAATTTTGCTTACTTATATGTTTTAAGAAATATTTCTGTTCTTCTAAACATGTGTTAACATTTTGTATTCATAATATTTCAGATTAAAAATTTTAATAGAAGAACGCAAGCCAGCCATGATAGCTGCTTACAAGGCCGATTGTGAAAGGGTGCAGGAAGAAAAGTGGGTATTATTTAATGTTTTTTATGTAAAATTTGACCCTGTCGTAGCAGTGTGACAATGTCTGACTGTAAATGCGGCGACTATGGGTTCGATCCTCACTTGGAGAAAAATTAATTATGTTTGAATTATTTACTTTTCATTGCTTCGATAAGACAGCATTGAGTTCATACACTTCTATTTTATTTGGCTAAAGATGGATAACATAGTGTCTTAACAATTTGTTTCCCACTGCGGAATCTATAGTGCGGTTGCCGATTCGTGGCCGCCCTAAAGTTAAAGTTTTATGATTTCTTGCATATTGTTTACTCGGAATTAAAATTATGAAAAATAAAAAAATCCTAGTCTACGCAGCTAACTACAAAGTGACGACTAATGCTCTAAAAATTTTATACCAATTAATCACACAAACCTCTATTTCCAGGAAAAAACTCCAAACAACAAAAACAGACGGTCCAACAACAGACAAGAGACGTCCCAAACGCCGTTTTCCATGGTGTTCCCGTGCCCGAGCCTTACTCATAAGGTTAGCTGCCCTAGCCGGCACCGGTAGAGACGCGGCTGCCCTACTATCGAGTAGGGCTCTGCCCTTGTTCCCTGAAGGATTTGTCAGGATGCCAACACTATTGAAACAGGCTGAGTGAGTTTGTATATATATATTTGTATTTGTACATATACAGGTTAATAGTAGGGCCAATGTACCAAAATTGGATGGAATGGTTGTGGGTTCATACTAGTGTGGTTGTATTATTATTTTCGAAGTTATGTTGATGTTGAGTTCAACTCACAGTGCCTTGAATTCATGTAAAAAATCTAACAGTGTCTTAACACTAGCATTGCTTCTACCTACTTTGTAGTATAGGAAATTAGGAATTAACAAAATATTATGTTTTATAATCAAGAGATTATTGGCCCTTGCCAGCTCTCCCATGAGGTAAGCTGCCTGAACTCACACCGGTAGGGAAGTAGTTGCCAGGATGCCTCCATTAATGAAACAGGCTGAGTGAGTTGGTATAATAGTAGGGCTCTGCCCTTGCTCCCCGGACTTGTCAGAATGCTGATACCCATGCTCAAACTGTTGAAACAGATTGACTTTGATGTTGTACAGTAGATATATTATTTGTTTTGTTATGGTTTTGGTTTGTGTTAATGTATTTAACATGTGTGTGTGTGTGTGTGTGCTAAGACACAATAAAAAAAAAACTCTCATTAATGAAAATTGAACTGACACACAAATCTACTTAACTATTACATACATTAAAAGCCAGTCGTGACGCAGGGGCACAAAGTGTGACTGTAAAATCTACAAAGTGTGACTGACTGGTTGTAGGTTCAATCAACACTCAAGAGATGAAATATTGATTTAAATTTATATTTCTATTTCTTTGCTCTGGTGTCGTGATAAAATGCAGGGTTGAGTTCTGGCATTGCCTCCAACATGCAATGCCTCCAGAATTCGGCAGAAAGTGGGTTCCCTCTGCCTACCCTGCTGTGTGCGGGATACAGCGTGAATTCTATATATATAGTTTTTTTTTTTCTAATTTCAGCCTACATAAAGAAGTTAAAGCGTCTGATCTGAAACGACCACGGGTTGGTTCTGCGTCATGCCCGTCGCCAGTTATAACCAATGTACCACAATATACAGAAACATTACAGTTCCCAAGCTCCCTTACAGTAACTACTTCTATCAAAACTATAGAAAATAACGACGAAAAAGACAAATATAAAGTTAATACTACAATATCACCTAACAATTTTACTATTAATAAGGAATTGATAATAGAAAAAACAGAAGATAGAAAGCGAGAAGATGTATACAAAAGAGAAGATATACCTAATAATATAGGCAGTATAACAATAACGCCGGTCAATACGCAAAGAGACAAAAAAATAAATGATAAATCTAAAGAGGCATTGATACGTGTAAAATCACCAGCAGCTCTCAATGAAATGGTACATAAAAAGGATAAAGTTAAGAGACCAGAGAAAATAAAGAATATCGATACTCCATTACATATTGATACTAATATTTCTAATAAGAAAGATTTCACAAGCCCCAAAAATAAGGAGGAAATATCCCAAAAACATATTGAAAACTTAAGGATGATGGAGAATAATATTCCCAGACCCAGTTTAGTTTCGGTTCATCATTCACCAACATTTGTCAAACCTGATAAGAGACCGCCAGAGGTCAAGAAAAAAAAGGAAATTATTATAGTGTCAGATATCAATCCCTTAGATGATAATATACAGGAACCAGTCAATTTAGATGATAGTAGCAGTGATTTAGAGATAGTGGAGGACAAGTTGGACAAAAGTGTGAACACCAAGTGTCAAAGTGAAGTGCCTTGCAAGGACAAAGTGAAAGTGAACAGCGTAAATGAGAACACGACTGTGAGTGTTAGTGATGCGGATGAGATCACCGAGGAGGATATTGCTGGGCTCACGAGAAGTATACAGGATATGAAGGTTAGTGTGTTTGTTTGTCTGTTGTATTTCATTAAACAAGAGATTTTTGAGTTAACAAAAACATATCTAATTACTAGCTGTGCCTGCCACTTTGAAAAGAAGACAAATTAAGTAAAAAATTAAAGATTGTGCCAGTTTTATAAAACTGATTGTGTCAGTTTTATAAAGCAATATTGTTGAACAAAATGAGGTAAAATAATACAAGGTTTTGTATTTATGAACCAAAAAGTGAAAAACTGCATAATCAAATTGCTTAATCAATTTCTGAGATTAGTGTACACAAATACATATGTGAACAGGCAAAAATTTTGAAAGAACTTGTTCTGGGCTCTTGTTCAGAATGTCCAATTCTGAGTATATGTATAAATTGAAACTCCTCATAGGTCCCTGTTAACTTTTTGAATTTATAAAACATTTTGTTTAGATGTTTTTTTACTATTTTTAACCATCTATATAAAATTGAAAAAAAAAATTGTATGATTTTTGAAAGTGTTTTGTAACAACATAAATATATTTTTACTGTCTGAATTATTTACTATCATATTATAGAGTTGTGCCACTCAACATGCAATGCCTCGAAAAATTCGACGGATAGTGGGAAAACGGAGTGTCTTAACACTAGGTTCCCTCTGCCTACCCTGCTTTATGTGGGATATGTGAAATTTGAAAAAAAATTATAAAGAAAAAATGTTGCTAATATTATATTTATGATACTTGAGTGTTACACACAACATGTCTCTTATGATTTGAGTAACATTAGATAAATTTTACCTGCTTAATAGTAGTTAAATTATAATAGAAAGTGCATCTAAATATTTTAATATGTTTTTTACTTAAGTACTTTTGTAATTGTATTAAGCATTTTAAATTCTATATAATTATTTATATAGAATTTAAAATTGATATAAATTATTATAAGTTTTTTTTTAATTTCAGAATTCACAAGAGCTGCCAAATTTAAATTGTAATTATGGGAGTGTTATTACAAGTAAGCATTCAATTTAATTTATATTTAATTCATTAAGTCTAATATTTCGAATATTCTATATGATTCATTATTTTTTATAATACCGAATTGAATATTATATAACATTTTTTCTAATTAACCTAAGGTTGTGGGCGAAAATAATTCCTTATTGGATGTTAAAATATCTAAATTGTTTAATCATTTACAAAAGACAATAAATTTTATAGTTTTTAATTATAAAATATACTATATATAGTTATAATTATTTAGGTTTAATATTATTTTTATTAGAGTTAGCTATATATTTGACAATCTGTATATGCATTTCGTGAGATTTAATAACAATTAAATTGAAATTAACATAGTTTAATAAACTCCTTTCTGTGTACTAAAATTTCTTTAAACAATTACCTTATTATACCCCTATATTGATACTAATTGGTCAGAACAATCATATCTATTATACCATTTTAATGACAAATAAGTTCTAAGAAACATTTCAAAGTATGTCTATTTATAATATTTAATACAAAATTTCCTTATAAAGGCCCGAGAAGCAAGAGCAAAAACACATACAGCAGAACAGACTCACTGTCTAAAGACAATTTGTAAGTTTGTCTGTAACTATTGAATTGGCTTGCTAACTTTATTGTCTATGTTTTTTTGTTATTTGAAAATTGGTAACCCATCTAAAATGTTGATGTTGCAGAATTGCTATTAATAATTCTTTAGCTTGTTTTACTTACTTTCTTATAAGAGTTATGTTGAATATCATAATAATAATTATAAATAACATATACAACTATGAGTACATATTCAAAAGTATTAACTTTTGGATATTTTTGCTCCTTAGATATTTTTTATGACTAATAAATATATTTTTAGTAAAATTATGAATTGAAAAGTTAGCAAGCTAATTTCAATTTGTGGCTAACATGTCATGCTTGCTGAACTACGTTGTCTATGGTAGAGACAAGTTCATATAAAAAAAACTACAGGAATGTGGTACTTACAAGAGATAATAAGACGTAAATTATCAATGCCAGAAGCAATATCACTCAAATATTTTACATTATTTTCTTATATTTCACATTCTTTTTCTAATCTCAAATTACAAAAAAAGGCTTTTTTTTTAGGATTTTTCATATAAATAAATATATTTCGATAATAGAGATAACCATGAGATAATAAATAAAAACGACAAGTAATTAAGTTTTTTGTCAATAAATTTCAAGATTATTTGAAATAACAAAATCTAAAGTAAATTCCATATAACATGTCTCTACCTATATATGTACGAGCTTCCTATGTATATCACATTACATTAAATTTCATTCAATTGACATTGTCCATATTTTTTTTATATTACTTAAAATAAACATAAGTTAATATATAATAAAAATTGATCCTTAATACTAGGTTCCCAGGTTCACTCTGCCTACACTGCTATATGCCAATAAAAAGATATAATAATGTAATAAAAATTAATAACATTTATTGTATGAAAAATGTTTCATTGAAAATCATCTTTATGCAATATTTTATTTATCAGATTATTTATAGATTTATGCTTTCTCTTCATCACATTATTTTTATACATATTTTTTTTACTTTTCATATTTGAAAAACGATTTTATTTTTAAAGGCTATTTAGAATTAGTGCAAATAGAGTTCTGTTCATGTAAGGAGGTCAGACATAGCGCAGGCGCACAGGCGTGTGACTGTAAAGGAGACCGGCTGTGGGCTCGATTCCCACTTAAGGAAATAAAATTTTTAATATTTTCATTTCTCGTTCTGGTGTCGACACAAAGTGCGGTGTTGAGTTCCACCACTCAACACGCATTGCCTCCAGTATTCGGTGGAAAGTGGGGAGCGGAATGTATTAACACTAGGCTCCCTCTGCTTTCACTACATGCGGGATACAGAGTTACGCTGAAAAAAATACTTTCATGTGGTCAATTTTTAGTTTTTTATTTATCTATAAACAATATAAGCTTTTTCTTTAAATAATACTAAGTAACTTTAATAACTTGTTATAAAGTAAAAAAAACATGTTAACTTGTTTTTTATATTACGAAAAATATTATTTTTTTAAATTTAAGATGACCTCTAATTAACGCGAGATAACAAAATAATAAATGTTTTTGGATTTAAAATAAAAAAAATAATATTTTAAACAGATTTTTCAATAGAAATATTTATTTTTGTATATTAAGATATTTTCGGGGAGGCTTTAAACATTATTATACTTTTAAAAAAAGAGTGGCTGACACATTTACATAAAGCATAATATATGTCACTATGTCATGTCATCACGCTTATGCAGTATTATCGTGTCATAATTAGTTTAACAGAATAACCTATAGTTGTTTAATTTGTTCCAGCGCAGAATGAAGAAAATACATTTTTTTGAACAAAATGGATGGATAGCATCACAGGTATATTATATTTTTTATATTGAATTAAATAATATTTTTAATTTATATACTATTATAGTTTTTTTGTACATATATTAACCAGTCAGTATAGTTTCATAAAACGTCTTCAGTTTCAAAATTTGAAAATGTAAAAAAAACATTACACATTATGTAAATGTTTCCGATCTCAAATTTATTATTAGTATTTTTATAATTGATATTTTTATAGCATATAATATTGAAAAATAAAATGTTTCTTTTTGTCCACAGAAAGATGTAAATTCGTTACTGCGCGATGAAACGATGAAATGATATAATTGTTTTGAATGATATTTATTAGAAAGCAGCTTATTACTATAAGATATATAAAACTGGATCTACTGCCACGTCGCGAGATAACGAATAAATACATACAAAACATATAAATGCAAATAAATACATGTAAATGCAGATAGATATTATTTATAATAACTCTAAAATGTTATATTAATAACAAAATTGCATAAAAAGTGAGATATGTACCAAAAATGTGTTGTTTATATGTAGTTTTTTCGGAACTTCACGTTGTATGATAAGGTATGCAGAGGGAATCAAGTGTAAAGACACTCCACGCACCTCTCTATTAACGTATCTTTGCGTTTCGAGTGGTGTAACTCAACGCAGCGCTTTATCTTGTTACCAGAACGCGGAAGTGAAAATACTTCGTGCGTTCAAGTGGGAATCAAAGAAACAGTCGTATACATTACATTAACATTAATTTTATCCAGTCATTGTAAATATTGTATAGTATATTATTTAAAATCTAAAGTGACCTATCTCAAAAAAATACTATTTATAAGAATTGATCGAGAGCAACGGAGTGTCTTAAAACAAAGTGTCTACTGCCTACCCTGAGTGTTATGCGGGATACAGCGTGTACAGATAATAGTCACTATTATTCTAAAGGTGATTTTTTATTTTATTTTTTCTTATGTCATAAATTACGTAATTTAATAATTTTTAATGGTTTGTGATAGTTATTTTCGTGACGTGTTCAGTACAATATATAGTATTATAATTATAAATCTTTTAGTTTTAAGTTGTATAATACAGTTTTGAACCAGCTTTGTAATACATTTGGATTGTATTACTGAAGAGATTTTTCTTTTCTATCCTTTTTCTCTTTCTTATTTAAATAAGTGGACGTGTAATATGATATGCAAAATTGATATATTTTTAGATATTTCACAGTTTGTATTTATTTATTGTGAATATGTAATAAAAATGTTTAAAATAAAGAACAACTTAATTTTGTTTTAAATAAAACTAGTGGCCCGTTCGCAGTGGCTTCTTCTAGTAGCATAATCACTTTAAAACCACATTTATACATTGAAAACTAACTTTGATATAACTTTTTTATACATACATATTTTTGTTTCAATTGGTTTATAAATTACAAAGGTACTAAGGTACATGTACCTTTTACAGGCAAAAATTTAGATTACATTTATAAATGCCCCTAATAATAGATTTTCTAATAAATATATGTACAGCAATGACAGTGATCAGTTACATTTATTTTATACGTATAGATGAATTAAAAAAGTGTGTTGAATTGATAAATTTTGATATTTAAATATTTTATGTTTACTTTAACATAATAATAATAATAAATTAAACGATAAAAAGGATTAGATTTTGTACTTTTTTATAATCCATTTTTTACACAGAAAAAAAATAATAAGCAAAGTCATAAAATTATTCCTTTATTTAGGTAACTACGTCCTTTAATGGCCTAAAATCGTAAAAAATGTATACTAAAATGTAAACTATATTATGTTGCATAAAAATATTTGCTTGTTGGTCGTTAATTATTAAAAATAAATGTTTTTTTTTTTTTATTTTAAATCTGAAAATTATTTCAAAGTTGGTTCCAAACGAGAAGAAAAGCGACGCTAAAACAGAAAACTGTATAGAAATGACGAAGAAAATAATATTTTAGATTTTCGCGATTTTTTACTATTTTAAATGAAACTGTCCGGATTAGTCGCGTATATTTAGAATTATAAAGATGTTTGGGAACGACACGTTTCATTTAAAATTGTGAAGAAAAATTTATCGTTCCTACCGCGTCAGTGGGGAAAACGATGGGGAGACTTTTTAGTGTATTAAATGTTTTTTTTACTACAACTTGTGTAAAAGTTGAGATTGATTCTTGTGAATTTTTTTTTTACATATTATTCATATGTATGAATAATGTTGGTATGTATGTATGTATGTGTTTTCGGTGTCATATCTTTGAATGTTTTATTTGGCAAACGATATGTTACTTTATTTATTTATTTTTATTTCACAGATCATTTAGATCTGTGAAATAAAAAAGAATCTTTTTTTAAATTTTTAAATTATGAATTTTCTTACCATATATAGTATTATATTTAAAAAAAACACAGAATTGAAATTTCAATTAACTACAAAAATGATCGGATTTTTATGAAAATCTTACACTTACCCGCCTTGTAGCATGTTTCTGATTTGTTAAAATGTTTTATCTATAATATGAAAATATTACACATACATACATTCATATATCCAAATATAAGAAATGTCATACAAATAAGAATCATCTCATAATATTTTGTATAAAAATTACATATTATTATAGTTTAAAATAGTTTTTCTTTTAAACACTACTATGTAATAGAACGATGCCCCACGACTTTCGATCTCTTACTCTCATTTTTATTATGTTTTGGGGATATTTAATTCTTTATCGTGTAATTTCAAGAGTGGCGACTTCGAATTTGTCGAAATTTATTTATATGTAAAAAAAATAAACATTTATTTATATGTAAAAAAATCTTTTTATAGACATGATTTAAAATCTATTTATGAACATAATTTTTTTACAACAAGATAGTAAGTATTATATTCAAAATATTAGCCACAAATTTATTCAATAATTTAATGTTGTATGAAAATGATATTTATTTGTTTATTAACACGCTTTTATCGAACAGTGTAAGATCTATGAATATGAATCTGATTTTGAACCGCTTGTAACACGTATGGGGCAGAGAGAGGAACGCCGCGCTTTGCCTTTTTACCAGAAAAATGAAAATGTTATGTTAAATATTTCATTTCCTCGAGATTGAATTGAATGCCTATAGGTTCTTAGAATATGTTATATTGTTCATATTTTAACGTAGTTATTTTTTTTTTTGACACCAACATGGTTTTCTTATATTAATTTATGATGTCATTTGTTCAACATTTTCACTTTATATATATAGAAAATAAGAACATTAAAAAGTCTAGTTTAAATTTTATTTTATTTCATATAAATGTTAATATTTTAAAAGTTTGTATGGAAATTTTTCCAATCAAAATAAATGAAATGTCTGTGTATTTAAAATATTGATATGTACGTATATAAAAGCTAATACTGCCATTACAATTATATAATTATAAATATTGTAGTGTTTTCAATGTCGTGGGGCTCGTCTTGTTTCGTCGAGTTTGATTTCACGTTTTTTGTAATTATTGTGTAATTTACCTGATTCCAAATTATGTCCAATAAATATATTATGATAATGATAAATAAATATTTATAATGAATTCTTTTGTAGTTTTTGTTTCTTTGATGTATCAAAATATGAGGCAGTAGTATATGAATATATGAAATAATTATCTATACTTTCAAAAAATATATTAATATTTTAGGAAGGTAGGTTGTTAATTGATTTTGTAAATTAGTTGTCAATTTTATTAATTAGAAGATTTATATAATATATCTATATATAATATTTTATTTGTGGTACCATAGTCTGTTTAAAAAATATATACTGAAACGATATGTTGAAAAAAACAACAGGATACAAAATAAAACAAACCCAAACATTGTGTTTATAATTATTTTTTTATTAATTTTCACAAAATTATTTATTAAAAGCCACAATTGTAAGGCTTTTAAGCTGTTAAAGCGACGACGGTTTTTAAATCGAATCCCCACTTACAGTCGAAGTGAGACATACTCGCACTCGTGAGCTAGAACTGGAATTTAAGCTAACTATAAACTACTTTATAAATGTTTATATTTTATTTCATTATTATAGAAAATATTAACCGGCAAACGGCAGTCAAGCGTCCTACGGCGGCCGGAACGCACGGTCCGAACGCCGCGTCTAAAACGCCCGTCGCTATATATAAATACAATCTCGTGTAAACATTAATCTTATATATTATTGTGAATATAATTTTAATTATATTTTTAATTTACGTATAACAGCTCAGTGTTTTCGAATACAAGCAACATCGACTAGTATTTGTGTACAAGCTAATTTGTGATTTCTATACAATGATTTTGGCCACTGAGATCTCGTGTTGGAAAATCAGTGATAAATCATTGCTTCCTACATTTAGACTATTCAAAAGTACACCAAGTATATTATTTTTCCCACTTAAAACGGTTTTCTTTATAGCGATTTAAATACAAATATATAATTATCGAAAGCTCAACGATTTCACACCCTTGTTATATGAGGCTATCTATACACATATTCGACCGAGTGGCAAATAAACATTTTACCATCAATAATTTATTTAGAAGCTTAGAATTTTAAATATATAGTGTTATAGTATTGCGCTTATATAATACAAAAAATATTTTTATCTTTTGCAATACATAATTTTATACAAGCTTAAGCAAAAATAAACTCTTTACCTACACGTTATTTGTTACTTAACTCTAAATAACTAGTCCTAGCCATCTTGACATCAATCAGAAATCAATAAGAGCGGTTTTTTTTGTTATTTTTTTATTTTTTACTCCATTAGAAGATAACCAATTACGACGGTAGTAGCAAGCTGTTTCATAATTAAATCTGTATTTGAAGCAGTGACCCACGTTATAGTAACAACCACTAGGTCTAAACCGCTCTTAGTATAACAATTTCTTCATACCGTGCTCACAATATTCCGCTAGAAATAGAACTTATTGCAGTTAGGTAATAAATTCCATTTCTATACAACTTTACCGACCAACCATTTTGCTACACTAAAATTACCCACCGCTACATTTATATATACAACATACGCTAATTAAATAATTCCATAATTAAACTAAACGTTTGAAAATAAAAATTAAATTGTTATATTATTTTAGTCATATGCAATGAAACAGTCATATAATATTTTTGAAAATGATTCGTGAAAAATATTTAACTAAGCAAAAAGGATGAAATTGTTATTATTAATAATAATATAGAAAAGTAAAAAACCTATTTACTATAAACAAAATAAATATCTCAAAATTACTTGTCCAACTGATTTTGTTCATTTTATGTTGTTCTGTCATCTCAATGACTGACCAGCAACCATACCTTGATATGTTTGCTGATCAGTCATTGATTGACAATTTTAATTTAAGTTAAAACTTTCAATATAAATTCAATTTGAATTTAGACGTTGAAGTCTAATATTTTTTTATTTATATACAAAGAAAAAAATCCTTTTCGCAATAAATTTTCACGTTCAATACAAAATCGGTTAAAAATTTACAAAAATAACATTACGACTAGTACTATAAAGGTAACTATAATATCATTAAATATACGAGACCATCAATTTATCTAACACCGATAAGCTTTATACACGCGAAGCCAACAAACGTGAAACGTGATTACGTGTTAACGTGACAATGTGATTGCGTGATAACGTGAAACGTGATAGATATGTACGTTAATATTATGCAACGAAATTTAGTGTATTATTTCATTTATATTATCTTATAGCTATTTGCATACTACGGATTGTTAATATATTGAAATTTTGTAGGAAAATTCTTATGTAGCAGAATTTAAAGCCGTTTTGATTAAAATGGACAGTATCAAATGCTGCTACGTTGAAATTCTGCATAAAATTTCAATATATATTATATTATTATGTAATTTGTAGTGTTTTTTTATTTTTTGATGTGGTTTGATAAATAAATCTTATAAATCTATTAAATCTTAATCTCAACTCATACTGAACGAAACGAAAGTAAGATTTGTGCTATAGAGACATATTTTGAACGGCATTTGAATGTCAAAATGAAACGTGCATTAAAATATAAAACAATCAATGTTATATTTATGTAAGTAAACATCTTAATAAAACAAAGCCAAGGTATTAATTATTTTTCAAAATATAATTATAAAAATCGATTATATTAATCGCTATAGGTGGAATAATATTCGCATTACCAAATAATCGATTAATAAAAAATATTCGTAGCGTTAGCATTTAATCTGATGTTGATAATCAATCTGATAACTTGACTGGCATCTAAAAAATGTCATGACTGACCAGTAAACACAATTCTGAACATTTTTACTTACTGACTGTACACTCTAATCTTTATATTATAATAATATTAACATCGATACATGTTTCATATAATAACGATACTCGAAGCGTGCGCGAGTAAAGGCGGCAAAGGCTCGCTTACAGTAACGATTATGTCACTGTCACAGGGACGGTACTATCACGTCACAGTTACAATGAAGCGGTGACGTCAAAGTGACATTGTGACCATGATTGCAGTCACTGTGGCAGTAACGTGGAGCTCACGTCACGTCACGGTTTTGTCACAGTCACGGTAACGGCTCGGTGTGTTGCGGTTATTCTCGATGTCAACCGCTGGGAGCTAGCTGTAGCAAAAAAAAAAGGAAATCAATAAAATTATTTATTGCCAGTAAAATTATTAATTTTCCTCGTTAAATAATCTTATTTGTAGATTTATAGAAACATTATTATATATTTTTATAGAAAAGACCTGTAAAAACTTAAAGACGTAGCGTCATTTTAAAGTGTAACTATTCTTTTAAACAACACGTACAGCTCTCATTTACTAACTTAGGCACACTTCATTTTTCGGTGTCTTAAATAATATACAAGTAATAAACAAAATCGTTTTAAAAATTGTATATAAACACTTATTACCATTGAAGCCGCTCAAGAAGCGCGTCGTCCAGTCAACGAGCCCACAAAAGACTTAAGAGCTTGTCCTATAGAGGCGCGTCCGTCCGCGCCCGCACCCAGCATTGACCCTGGGACTGACCCGCCAAGTGAACCAGCTACCACTGAGCCGCCGTGAGCGTCAAGGCATTTTTGATAACGTAGCTGTGGGAACAATTTCTATAGATAAGATTTTTTTTATTGTATTTAAAAGTAATGATAGATTTGAATTCAATAATATTTGTAAATTGTTATCAGTTCGTATACGACTAACTTATAATAGACCCATAAGTAGATATGTATTACTTGAGCCAACTTAAGTTAATTAAGTTAATTTTACTAAAACATTATTTTTGTTCGTTATTCATCGTTTGGGTGCAATTCCCACTCGAGGAAATGAAAGTTTTATTATTTTCAGGGTATTACTTCCTGGTAACACGCAGTTTTACCAGTTCCGTGTTTCTAGAATCCGGCGGAAAATGGGATAAGGAAACGTCTTAATGAGAACGGAATGTCTTAATACTGGTTCCCTCTGCCTACCCTTCTATATGCGGGACAATGTAAAGTAAAAAAAAATTATAAACTATGATAAACTACAAATAGATACCAAAATCACATGCAAACATAAATTATAAAACTCATCCCACAAAGTACCGATCGCTACAATTTTACTCGAAATTTCAGTAGTTTCATTCATATAATTGCTTTAGTTTTTTATATTTTAATTGAAATATACAACTTAGCGTGAGTGTAACCAGATTACCAGTTAACCATTTATTTCTTAATCGCAATCGCAATAGACCGAGTATTTGCCCAGTGTTAAAAGTTAACTTTTAAACTTAACTTAACTTAGCTTCACGCTTTATCCCTAGCGGGGTAGTCAGAGAGAACGGAGCGCCAAACGCTACGGTTAAGTTAACTTTTAAATTATCAATTACGATATCTATCGTTTTAAATTTAATGTGAAACCTAAACAACTAAACTATAATTTTTGTAACATAAAAATTTATTATCTTAGGTAATTATAATTTATAACCATTTCATAATGAAAGTTTTCAGTACATATATAATGTCAGTAAATGTCAGTACAAAAAAAAACTGTAACTGTATTTGTGGTTGTCCTGACAACCATAAACAACTAAACAAACCTTGCAAGCAGCCTCAACAGTCTTGCAGAGCGCCCCGGAGCTGGGCTCCGCGTGGAAGGCGTGCGCCACAAACGCGTCGTGCGGAGTGTGCACTATGAACGCGCAACGCCGCACGTCGCGACCAATGCCCAGGAAGGAGAGGTAGCGGACCCGGCATTCTACGATTGGTGTTGTTTCCTATCAATAATATAAAATAAATCGAAATTAAACTAAAAAAAATTGTTGACTTTTTAATATAGATTTACTATTGTTAAATTTAATAATAGAAAATTGTATCTGCTAATAGCTGTAGACATAAATGAAGAAAAAAATCATCGCTGTCAGAGCAGTCCCTGCTTTTTATTTTCAATAAAGGATAATAGCTCTTTCCTGTGAAAATGGAACCCAATGTAGCGTTAGTCAACGTACAAAACAAAAGTTTTTTAATTTAATATATATTAAACACGTCTCACCCCCTCCTCGGTGACAGTGATCATAGAGGGCGCGACGGCGACGGCGACGGCGCGCCAGGCGGAGGGCGCGCGCGCGGCCGCGAGGCGCTCCAGCGCGTCGTTGAGCACGTCCATGCCGGTCGCGCGCGGCACCTCCGCGCTGCCCAGGTAGCGCGCGCGCACCGTCTTGCGGGGCTCCTCCATCGGCGTGGGGAACGATGCTCCTGTCAACGTTATTGTTATCTAATTGTGTTATTTATGCTTTAAAAAACAATGTTCAATTTGTTTATGCAAGTTGATTTAAAATAAAATAAGATGTTAGAATTTTTGAGAGAACTACTATTTTAAATGTATTTATTCTTTATCTCGCTCGCATTTTACGTTGACAAATGGGATATTTCCTGTATGTGGTATATCTAAAATAAAACATTAATAATGCTGAATGGAAACCACTCATAAAACAATAGCACAAGTCTATATAAAAAATGATGTTTCAATATTTTCATTTTAAGGCCGAAGGAGAGTTTGATGTCAACTCCAAAATTTTTACAATTAACAAAAAATTAAAAATGCGTTATGCATTACAAAATATTGATCTAAAGCTAATATCAATGTTCTTTCTTCTATCTCTAGATCCACGATCTATCCAAAATCTTACCGGACAACGGCCTCGGCCGTCTAGCAGCCGGCAGGTCCGTGGGACGGGGCGGGGGTTGCAAAGACCTCTCGATCATGATCCTCTTGCATATATCTCGTAAAGCATTCGCGATGGACCGCGCGGGCGCCTCACAACGGAACACGTGACACATGTGCTTACGTGTCACTCTGTCGCGGGCTACGTAGGCGAAGTCCCTGGATATTTTGAAGTGAAATTAGTAATTATTGGGGTATTTTCAAAAAAAATCTAAGTTTAAATTTTAAAAGTTACATTAATCTCATATACAGCCCGAAGCGGAAATAGTATGTTAAGTAGTTGGGTCATTGAGATCACATTTTATGTACGACTACTAAACGATATCAAGTCCTATTTATATAATATTTTATTCCATTCTTTAGCGTTAATGCCGACGCCGAAAGCAATCATTGCAAATGGATGGACTATGATATTATTAAAATATTTTAAAAAAATGTTTACAGAAAATTACATAGTTTTTAAAATGATGAAAATTCGTAATTTAGAGTTAAGCCTTAATTTAAAATAAAATCTAAGTATGTATTTAGCTAATTCATAGTACCCGCATAAATTATTATTTATGCAAATTAAAATAACAATTTCCTCTTTTATACTACTTTCCTCTACTCGTATGTATTCTACATTAAGATAACAAATTACAACCATAAATTATATGTATTGGGACAAAAACAAATGATATATCTACCATATATGTAACTAAAATGAGCTCTAAATTCAATCGTTTCATACCTTTCACTAATCCAAGAATGCGTGGTAAAAAACAATTATTTATTAGTAATTTCTTGGTTAAAGTTCAAACTACATAACATTGTACGTGAGGATCTACTTGGCTGATGATCTGGGACTTTGCGAGGAACAAGTACTAGCGTGATCCATATTGATTGAGATTATACGAATAAATTGTTTATTTCTCATTAAAAAGTAAAGTATGAACAGGCAGTTTAATTTTTTGTAGTGCTTCAAGCGGACAAAATTATTTTTTACTAATAATGAAAACCCTGTTGTGTTGCTTTGAGGCTGATGACAATTTTTGGTTTAGTATACTATAAATAAATATAAAAAAATAATTATGATTTAACGACGGAAACTGTTTAGCTAGCTTAGCCCAAATCAGTAATGTAAATATATTGCACATGTTGACGTGTATCAAAATAAAAAAAAAATAAAAGAAATACAATTAAAGAATTTCATAAAAAATATTGTGGAAATATTTTTTTAACAGTTTCCTTTTTACTGCACAACCGATTCATTTTCATAAATTTTGTAAAGTTATTTATTTTAATAAATTTAAATACAAATCCTTCCTAAAAGTAATTTCTCATTGTGCACAATAAACAATTATTTATAACTTCAAATTTCTTCCTAAAACCAATTTTCTGTTTGTATTAAATAAACAATTATGTACTAGTATAATATCATTTAAAAAAAAAGCCAATATCAAAATGGCTATTTCCTTCAGAGATGAGGAAGCAGTAACTAATTAACTGTACCTTAATTCTCGCTCAAAGGAGCGCAGTATATTCAAAACATATTCACTTTACATTCAATAATAATAAAAAAGAAACCAAAACTCTAACAAACAACAAGGACAAAAAAAACACGGACGACAAGTCTTGTGGAGCATAACAACTCAATAAAAAACTCACCGTCCATTATCTCTGCCGACGCCCCACACGCGTATTGTGTGTATAGGTTGCGTGTGCAGAGTATTTAAACTCTCCGGATCGATCAGCTTCAGGGCACCGTCGTCTAGATCCATGAATAGATCTTTGCCCTAGAAATTATTGACATCTTTATATTAACCTATTATATTTATATATATTAAGCTAGCATATGTCACTTATGCATAATAATATTTAAACATCCAATAAACTTAAAAGATTCTATGATGATCATTGACAAATCTATGACAAAACAAGACTTGCTTCTTAGATCTGAATATAATTATCCAGATTTAATTCAAAAAGATGTGTGTGAAACGGATCGCCTTAAGACTAGGTTACCTCCGTTTCCTTATAATAAAATTCTGAAGCTCATACTCACATCTCCCCAACGCCCGACCTGGTCCAAAAGATCATTGCGCCCAAGACTCAAGTCTACAATGCATTTGTTGACAGCGCGGCTTGAGCGCTCAGGAGTAAGATCAGTTTCAGATATCTCCACCCAACCGAGGGAACGTACGAAGAACCTAACAGCACGACCATCTTGTTCTGGACGGGCTGGGTAACTACGGCGCCTGAAGGAAGAAGTTTATTTAGTTATTTTTTAGAAAATATATTAAGGTAGTATAAATAAAACATTTGCGAAATTTATTACTTTTAGAAAATTGCTCATTTACAAGCATATGCCAAAAAAATTGTCATGTATTCAGGAGTAACCGTGTAACAAAATTTAGGCAAGAACAATATCGAATTCGCTTGAACCAAAAGAAACACATACTTATAAGCGACTTCCTCTCTTCGTTTCCTCTCAGCCTCTTGATGATCCTGATCCAAAGCACCACTAGTAGTACTTCTGGTAACGGACGATGTCATACCGCCCTCGTATTTAACGTCTGAGAGGTTCGAGCAGTCCCTGACCATCGATATGCGGGACTCTCGAGCTTCTATTGGCGGCATTTTGGGGATCTCCCGCTGGATAGTCCCGCTTTTTATGTGCCAGTAATATGGGCCATCATTGTCTGTAAGAAACAATAATTGTCAATAGGTCGATGAAATTGAAAATTTTCATATGTGATATAATTTTTTGTGAAAGCAGCGACTAAAAACGGTTGTGGGTTGGACAATCGTTGAACACTTAGGAAAATTAATTATTTTTATTTCCTCGCTCTTCCCTTCCTAAAGAACTTTTGTTTTTTATGACAAAAAAAACTATATATAATAAATGATTGCCACATTCATTAGAAGCCATATTATGCATTTTTTATATTATAACATTACAATATTATAATGTTTCGTATTTTGACCGTAGACGGAGAACGCAGTGTATTACCACTTTATTCTGCCCTATCCTGCATTTAAAAAAATCAAGGAATTAAATACAAAAATATAATATTCACCTTCATGTTTCTCCCAGCCAGGAGGCAACGTTTCTTTCTTTGGACGCAATTTAACAGGTATAGCGTAAAGGTCGTCGTTGGGCCCCTCTGCGCTGTGCGGGACTGAGCCGCAGTGGCTCTTCTCCGTGTCTTCTTGATCAGCCCTCTCCTTTTCAGGAGGGGGTGAATCCCCCCCGCCATTCTGTTGGGGCGGCGTGATGAGGCCGCTTTTTTCGCTATGGATAAAAGAGAAAAACATAAGTAAAAAAAAAAAGATACTAATCAAAAATTGTTAAATCGTGATTTTGAGTTCCGCCGCTCTAAGCGCACCGTCTCTAATATTGAACCCAAAGTGAGTAATAGTGTTTCATCAATAGGGCCCTCTGCTTAAACTGTTGCGTGATACAGCGTGCATATTTTAAAAAATATTAAACATTAAATAATATTATATTAGACGAGACGCAGACAATCTTGTCTACGAGAATATAATATTATTATTTATAATATTCAATTATATATAACAATATTCAACACTTCACAAATTTTGTCGCTAATAGTAGAATCATCGAATTCATCACAAAAAAAAAACAAATTCATTCTAATAAAAAAAATACTTACTTAACCTTGTTGACAGGTGAAGACGCCTCGTCTTCCACTCTGCAAAGAAACAAACACGAATTCATTTATAATGTCACCAAAAAAACATTACAGTACTTTTATAGTCAGACTGTAAACACGACGGTTATAGGTTCGATATCCACTCAAACTGAAACTGAAGTTACAGAAATGAGGGAAGTTTTAGACAGAAGTGCTACAAAATACGACTACCGTTCTAAACTGTCTCAACGTTAACACGCACCACTAAACACTGAAAGTTAAAACTGAATTCACTATGGCTTCTCCGTGTCGCCTTACTATTAATCGTTTAATACAGATTAAAGACCGCTTCTTGTCTTTAATCTTGAGTTTTTGGGTATTTTTGGGCGTTTTTGGGTGGTTATATCTTTTAAGCTTTGCTTAGCAGTTAGTAATTATTATATTATGATATGTTGATTCTTTTATTATTATTTCCACCATTCGACCTGCAAAATGTTGAAAAATTAAAAGTGAAAATCAACATTATTATTCTTCTATTCTCCTAAACAAGATCTTAGATAAAAAATGTATAACACGACCGACGACTCGACGCTTTAAAAAAGAGAAAAAAAAATCAAATTAAGCTGCGTCTTCTTGCGCATAGCAATTTTTTTTATTTTCAATTACTTTTTTATTTTCATTCTTGTCTTGCGTCAGTTGGGTGGTTTCATTTATTTATTAGTAACAATGGGAATTATATATTTGTAACCATATGAAATTACAAATACATAATAATATTAAAAAAACAGAAGGGTTTGTTTGGCTAACACACCAAACTCAGAAACTACTGTTTCCGTTCCGTTTTTAAGCTAATAGTAGGATCATTCAAGATTAAAGGCTATAATCACGTTAATCATTTCAATTTTGCACCGTTAATTGTTTTAATCACATGTCCTAGCGCCATTGGAATTGGATCCTAGACCATTTCTATGGGATGAATCACTTCAGAAAAATTAAAAAAATCTTTACAAAACATCTTCAAAAAATATAATAATTATATGAAAAACCGAACGTATCTGTGAAACATTATCTTGTTTTAACGGCAGTTGCCGAACTCCGGCCCTTTCGGGAGGGTAAATTAGCGTCCCCACTTTACGACCAATCTCGTTTCTAATAGACAATTTGTACATTTTACGGCTTTTACGATTGTACAGTCGACAAAAACGTACAACGAGTCGTGTAATTAACGAGTGGTGGTTTGTGGGACTCGTATATGATTATAATTTGACTTTGTATGTGATTTTAGTATCGATTTGTGCTTAGTTTATATATTTTTTAAGCTTCACGCTGTAAAAGCATAGGCAGAGGGAACCTGGGAACCTAGTGTTAAGATACTCCGTTGTTATTAAGACACTTCTGTTTGTCATATTCTACCGAATTCTAAGTTCATTGCGTGCTATGTGCACAAGGAACTACGGCATACGGTCGATTTTCGTTCGGTTTTCCATTGGTAGAATAATATATTGAAAGTAATAAGAGACCAATCGTGGCGCAGAAGCACAAAGCGTAACTGTAAAAATCGACTGGTTATGGGTTCTATTCCCACTTGAGGAAATATAATAATTATTTAAATTTATATTTTAATTTCTTCGCTCTGATATCGAGGCATAGCGCGATGTTGAGTTCCGCCACTCAACACACAATACCTCCAGAATGCGGCGGTAAATGGAAAACGGAATGTCTTAACACTAGGTTCCCTCTGTCTGCGGCGGAGCGGCGGAGGAGGACTCAACATGCAATGCCTTTAAAATTCGGCGAAAGTATGGACAAGAAGTGTTAATGGGAATGCATTAGCAGTAGATCTTCTAGTTCCCTCCGCCGACCTTCCTAAACGAAAAAAAAAATACTACCTCCACTCGGTTTTTGGTATTCGCCCGAATTCAGTTCACTCAGTATTTAATTTCGGAACTCAACGCCGCACTTGATCTACCTAAGTGTAGTGGGCATCAATCTCACAAATTGAGCACAAAGAATTTTAGAGAACTTTAGTATATTTTGTATACATATAAACATTATCTCATTTAAATGTAAATAAAGTCTAAAACAGCGTCTGCAGAAAGCTATAAAGATTCAACCGCTGCTGCTTTTATTTAACTACGGCTTTACGACACGTCGTCGTTTTCAAACCAACGGTAGGTACACGTGTGTAAACTTTCATATTATATTACGTTTTCTATATTTTCATTAGAATTATAAAATATTATTTGTCGCTCATGTGTTATTTGGAGAAATTGGAAAATTAAATTTTTTCTCGTTCTCGTAGGAATTACCAAAAATCCCCTCTTAGTGCTCCCCTACACAGTACACTCCCTAACCTATCTACGACTACCTACAAATTTGAACTTCCAAACTAGTAATTGCAACTCTATATTGTCCGCCACTCACTCAGTAACGAAAGCATACAGCATGACGGGATGCCATAGATGTGGATTCGACTCACTTTGAGGGAATGGTAATTTTTATTAAATATTTTAATTTTATTTGTCTGGTTAGACAAAACGCGACTGTAGACGCTTTCAAGTATGTATCTGTGGCAGAATTGACCAAAAATTGTGAACAGTGATATTTTATTTAGTTTCTCACTAGCAAAAGTAAACAGGTAAGAAATGAATCGAAGCCACAACCATCGCGTTTACAATCGAACCATTGTGCCTCCGCACCACGATCGCCTATTAAGATATTCCAATTCAAGACATTGAGTCTTAATAAGCGAAATTTAACGCCACGCCTCGTTTTACTAGTACTAGTACGTTATAATCTATACTATAATAAGTAAATAAAAAAACCTAAACAGAGGGGTGTGCCGCTCGACTGACACAGGAGGTAGACTGACGACCGCTCCAATGGTTACAACAAAGTTGTGAGGCCTTTTAAGCATTTACTTCGCAACCCTAATAAAATAAGAAGTTACTTGAAATAGTGTTGTAGTGTGTGTTACCAAGTTATGGTAGAATACGTACTTACAAATAAATTAACACTAAAATGAGTTAAATATAAATGGTATACAATATGAAGTTATTGGTGGCGATCTTAATGAAAACGGGGTGTCTTAACATTAGGGGTCAAGGTTCCCTCTGCCGTTTGCGGGATGCAGCGTGAATCAAAAAAAAATATATATTATGAGTTGTTAGAACGTTTTTCAGAGAGGGTTGCCTAAAGATGATCACTTGTGGTGAGAACGCCGCTATTACATTAAAATTATATTCCGCTTTTCATATATATTTATTATAAAGATTTCATCATAACATTAAAAATGTTGGCGTAATATAGCAGATAAATAAAACTGGAGAAGAGAAAAACTAAAAACTAAATTGTATATTTAAAAAAAAAAGTAAATACTTAAGTTATACATTACCTATAAAGATATTTGTTTTAGAAACTTTCATAATCTGTGAAACTAACTTGCTAGATCAACATTACGAAATATAAGAGAAGCTAGGAGATGACAGACACAGTAAAGTCATCTGAATAAATATAACGTTGTAAGAAAAATCTGTGACTGTATATTTCTTAATAAATCATGTAGTTAGTAAACTTTTACAAAAAAATATGTTTTCGATTGATTGAAATTAAAAATAATAATCGAAATCGTAGTTGTGAGTTCGATTCCCACACGGTGTAAAATTTATAGATCAAAGTAATGTATAATCAGGACGTTGGATAAATTGTAGAGAAATAACAATTTATATATATATTTTTTAGCGAAATTTGAACCCTGCACCTCTTGTAGACTATCCAATCTCGTTGATTTAAATTTTCTAAATATTAAATATTTCATTCCCCCGAGTGGGAACGGAAACCACGCGCCCCCTGCGCCACGACGGCTTCCAAAATAAGAACGTATATTTTGACAAAAATATATAAAAATTGCATTATTACGTTATACAAAAGGAAGACGACGTCAAAAAACATATATTCCAATAACAAACTATACCACTGAATGATTATGAATAAAAAATCAAAGCAATGTCGTTTCTAAAACTTGACTTTTAATGCCTGCATAGAAGCAGAGCAAGCTCGTAAAAGGATATACGTACTTCGCATCTATTTAAATTTAAAATATATTTTAAAATTTAAAATTCTATATAACGCCCCAGGCGTAACTAGAGAAGTTGAAAAATATTTTTAGCTGTATCTCTAATAGGTTCCCATTAACAGGGTAGGCAGAGGGAAGCAAATGTTAAGTCACCCTACTCTATATTTTCCGCCGTATTTTCGATTTTATTATTTTCATTTCTCCGTCTGTCTCTCTGGTCCGAGTACCTTCACGTTCCGAACTTGAGCGTGAAGCGTGAAAAAAAATATAATTTAATAAATTAAATCTATATCTTTAAAAACCTCAATCTGGTACTCTACTTTGTAAGCTTTATTATTACTTATTATTACTTTATGTTTACGACGTAGGTATACATTTTCTTCATTTCGATCGAAACAGCATATTTTTTTAGCCATCTTTTATTTTTTCGTCAAATAAAAACATTAAACTAATTTACATATAACACAGTATGTTAATTTTCAAACTCTACAACAGTCATAAATTTTCGTTTCTAAAAATACGACAGGTCCAGTGGAAAACGTGAAAACGATTTTAAAAAGCTAATTAACATGCAGAGCCATTGCATTTATTTGCATTGAAATTTCCCTAATCATTGCGTTATGCTAATAAAAAAAAAAAAAAGTGAGTGATGTTTTATTATTTGTTTTAGAATAAAAAAATATATATTTATGAATGAAAATGGTCTTACGTTTTGAATTAATAAAAGGTATAGTATATTCACTGTGCAGTAGTTATTATCTACCTATGGTATGTTTTCACCTTTCCTTTATACAGTATTGCAAAGTAGGCAGATATAGAGTTGGAGTAGAGTTTAGACACTGTTTTTCAATTTCAGCGGAAGATCGAAATATCGGAACGGAGAAATAAAAATATAACATATGTAATATGTATAATATGATACGTTATGACAGGGACCCACTCGCAGCTTCATCTGCTTGAACTATACGATTATTTTTATTTGTATTATAAAACTCTGTTTAGGCGAGAAATTGGCTTGTTATTCAAATGTGGTGAATCTCTAATGACATGCAAGAAACTTAAAATCGTTCGCTTGTGTTTTAGTATCGTTTAAATATCTACATATATGTACTTAAAAAACGCAATTATTCTGAAATCACAGACATACACTCCAATCTTATTTATATATATATACATTTCCATATACAGTGCAGCTGTTTATATGGTTTTCTTAAATTAAACTCGTAACAACTTACTAACTTATGAAGAATGAATCCCTTGGGAAGCATTTTGTTCTTAAGAATTAAACAAAACCTGTAAACTATATCGTAAGATATATAAATCATATTATAATTTCATTTAAGATGTTAGAAATAAACTTAATTTGTTAATGCCACACGAGTCTAATATTGGAGTGTAATAAACTACGAGTATACATGTATTTCACAATTTGCATTTGGTTTAATGTCACGCTGTTGCCCGCACATAGCAGGGTACCCAGAGGGAATCTAGTGTCAAGACACTCCATTCCCCATTTTACGCCAAATTCTGGAGGCATTACGTATTGAGTTGCAGAATTCAACACCGCACTTTGCCTTGACACGAGAGCGAAGAAATTGGAATAATTAAATATTTCCTTTGCTTGAGTTGTAATCGAAGGTACAACCCGTCGCGTTTCAGTTACACTTTTCTCCCCTGCGCTACAACTGGCCTGTGTTAACAATGTGAACGAGAAGGTGAAATGTCAGCATAGTTGCACGTTTAGCCAACGCTACCAACCGGTACCGACGCAAGAGCGTCGGTACCGGTTGGTAGCGTTGGCAGAAGCGATACGCGGGGATTACAGAAAAAGAATAACAGAAATATGAACACTGTGGGACTGCTTCTCATAGGATATGCGGAGTTGTCCAAAAAAGTTGACCAAATTAATAAGAATAAGAGAAGACATAACTTGGCAATACGTAATGGTTGATACTAGCGGGGATACTTCATATGGAGTGAGATTGGAAAATAACGTGCTCAGGTGGCTTACGCATGTAGATGGATTGAAAAGGAGATTTATGAAGCAAGAATGGCAGAAGAAGACCTCAGATGACCTTCGAGAACAGTAACCTAGAATTAAGAAATATATATATGTTTTGAAACCTAAAATATGAAATAAAAACATTATTATAATATATGTTCATTAGCATTCATTATTATAACACCTAAAAAGTAACCCTGGAAAGTAACCGTGGGAAACATTTTAATAGAAAACTAGGTTGCTTTGTGGTTTGTATGCAATTAAAGTTGAACCCGCAGTTTGATGAGGACATTCTATGAAATGTGCATCTTCATTTCGAAATGTCGTATTATTACATACATTTGCACACATTTATGTACACCAATTTAGTCGTGTCGAAATTTTATATTGTCCTAAAGGGTTAGCTTATAAAACATATGAGTCGCCTGCAACTTTCTTTGCGTGGACCGTTTTTCCGTTTCTTCGTTTCCGTAGAAAATAGTCTTTCTAATTGCTCTAATGCCAAAACTGTAACCGTTATCTGTTTCTACATGGAAGATACGTAAGGAAATCTAGTATTATATTATTAAATGCCCCCCGACATTTAATAATATAAGAGAACCCAAAATAATGATTTAAAAAAAATGTACGATTGTCTGCTAATGCAGGATTCACTGTTGTATTTTAGCATATTGCCTTTACGTTTAGTACTCTTCCTTGTTCTGGTAACAAGGAAACACGTGGTATTGACTTCCGTCACTCAATATGCAATGCCACAAGTCAGCGGAAAGCGGGAATTGGGAGTGTCTTTCCCTCTACCGACTCTGCTACTTGCGGGATACAGCGTGAGGCAAAAAATATATTTATTCTGTAATGAAGACCCGTCTGTATCATATTCTATTATACAACGATTACTAAGCAAGGCCTAAGCGTAAGTGTTGCATTTAAAATACTTTCTCCATACAAACCGATTGTAATCCTACAGTTTACATTATACAAACCAAAGGTTAGAAAGCCTAGATTATAGCTTAGAAAGTAGTCTACTTGTGTTTAAATATATATATTAGCATTTAAATTGTTGTCGCTTTTCCAATTTATAAATTCGTGAAAAAAGATGAAGTAGGCACACGGTTGTGGCTCATAAAGCGTGATATTAAATTCCGCTAATCATCGCAGACGAAACGCAGTGTCTCGAAAATTGACGAGTGCGTGGAGAAAGGGAACATACAGTATGAATAATAAAACACATGCAAAGCAAAAAGTCCTGCAAGTATTACGAGCGAACGTATTATTCAAAAAGGGTAAATTGCTTTCTAAAAATACATCTCTTCGATGAGCCTTCGAGAATAGATGGCTCGTTGAAATGAAAAATAGTGTTCTGGAAATAGTGCTGCTAACTAGATGAAATTAGAAATGTAAATTTATCGTTTCTTACTTATTCAACGTTTATAAATGAGAGTTTGATGAGAAGGTTCTAGGAACAGTGTATTTTTAATTTAAAATGTGGTATTATTAGAAGTTGTGGTGCATCGGCACAGCGTGCGACTGTAATTAGTGGCTCGACTGTAATTGGTTGCACGACGGTTATTGGTGGATGATAGACGAAGATAGACTAGCTTATTGGTTATATCGACCTGGAAATACTGCCGGAAGTAGGCCATTCTTTAGTTAATTTTTATCTGTACTAATACTATGAAGCTGAAGAGTTTGTTTGGTTGAACGCGCTAATCTCAGGTACTATTAGTTCTAATTGAAACATTATTTTTGTGTTGGATAACCCATTTATCGATAAAGGTTACAGGCAACACATCACGTTAATCGTTTCGATGGAACTCACTATACATGTGGTCCAAGTTTCATTTTCCAATTTTTTATTTTTATTTGAACATGCGGGTGAAGCCGCAGGTTTTTACCTGCGACTTCACCCGCAGTAGTTAGTTTCCAGTCGAACCTTTGTTAGTTTCCAGGGGAGCAGTAGAACACAGTGTTAAGACACTCAGTTTCTGTTTCTATATAAAAAAAACCGGGTATTTTTCATATATATCGCATTATAATAGGAAATATAAAAGTGCTTAACAGTTGTTATACACCATGTATAGCTCATTTCCGGGCAATTTCCGTCTGATCGCCCACGTTCCTGTTTTATATTGGAGAGCATTCGTGTATGCATTCTATTGACTATTATTGAGATTTAAAAAAATGTTTCAATTGTTATACACTTATGTTTTGTATATACGAAGAAATAGCAATTTTCAAAAATGTTAACATTTTCCTGAGTAACTTTTGACACGATTCTCACGAACTTTAGGTAGGGCATATCAAAAGTCAACTTTTTAAGTAAAGTAGTTTTGTGCGGTGCGTTGGATGTACGTCATTCACGACTTATAGATTATAAAAATTATTTGTTTAATTCGAAAGACGGAATGGAATGACTAAAAAAAAACCTTTTTCAATCTCAATGTTTTATAAGTTCTATGTTTATCCAAACAAAAACTTGATAATATATTTTAGTTCATAAAAACTACTCAAGAAGCTTTTACCGCACTCAGTATTTCAAAGTTATAAAAACTAAGAAAAAACCGATTCTAACACGAATAACTTTAAAAAACTATCTCAGGATTTTTGCGTAAAAACGCCGTCATTTCTAATTTCTTTTTTCTTCCGAAGTAACGGTGATTAGTACGTATTTAGCCGAAAGTCATAGAGTACAATCTATTTGTAAACCCACTAAATGTAGATCCAATTTTCATGCTGGTAAGAACATAAACCACGGCGTTGATTTCCGCTACTCAATTCCGACACGCAATGTAGCGCAAGTGGGGAAAGGAGTGTCTTAACACTAACCTCCCTCTACCTACCCTCCTTATTCGGGATACAGCGGGAAACTAAGAAAAAAATATTATTTCTTTTGAATTTTTACAGTTTGATAGGATATACACTCCATAGTATTTTTTACTAATAAATATACAACATGAAGACTAATAACCGAGAAAACAAGTAAAAAAAACAGAAAATAGTACAATAACAGGCTATATAGTTCACGTTCAAACGAATTAACAATAGATTGCTTCCGATTCCATTTCAAAAGCCACTCGCTGTCGGGTCCTTGTAATGTGGATATTAAACTTGGCCATTGGAAGCCGAGCCACGACTCGCGAGTAATTTGCGAGATGAAATATGAAATATTTCATACTTTAGTTGGTTATTTAATTAAAATATTTGACGCTCTTGTTGTGTATTAAATGTGGTTTTAGAAATTGGATTTTTTTATAATATATCCCGCTAGTTGTAGCCCGCTACTTTGTTTGTGTGAAAGGCGTAAAATGAAAAATCTCGTCTCGAAAGGTGTTTAGAGAAATCACTCTTAGTACTTTTAGAGTAGTACTGCCTAACCTCTATATGCCAAATGTGTTAAGACACATCGTTCTCATTAAGATATTTCCGTTCCAAAATTTTTCCCGAATTCTGGACGCATTGCGTGTTGAGAGAGGCAGAACTCAACACCGCGACTTGCGTCGTTGCAAAGAAACAAAAATATTACACATTTCATATCCACGAGATTGAATCGAACCCACAACCTTCGCGTTATCCAACGTTTACACAGTCACACGCCCCTACGCGCCTCTATATACATAAACACGTAATTCTAATTCTATTCGTATTTCTCTATTACGCTCTCAACTAAAGTTAAATTTAACAAAAATAAATCAAATTGAAACTTAAAATGTGAAATGGTATTGCTTCACTTATCAGTATATTTTACGTTTCATCAATAACTGTTAGAACAAACAGGATTTTTCAGTGTGTTTGCAAGTAACAAAACTAACTCCGTAGGAAGTAAACAGAGACATAAATTCGCTACCCAATTTAAACTTTTGCCAAATAACTAGCCTTAGTACGATTAATACTGTACCCACAGTGATAAGGTAGAGTATCTATCCATACATTTATTTAAAAATTTAAAAAAAAATCAAATCAGCTTCACGCTGTATCCCGCACACAGCAGGGTAGGCAGAG
>DWAN01000091.1:0-32614 GCA_018230445.1 Heliconius hewitsoni | reverse complement strand
CAATGTCTTCGAGTTCTGCGAAATCGAGCGACGAGGTCGTTTACCTCAGCTTTGCTATGACACTTGTCCACTCAAGTCCAAAAAATATTCTGATCCTCATTTATTTAATAATATGTATTGAGGCACTCGTGACGCAGCGGCACAAGCATGCGACTATAAACGGGGCAGGTTGCAGGTTCAATTTTCACTCGAGGAATAAAATATTTAATATTTCAATTTTTTCGCTTTAAGTAAAAATACAATGCGCGGCGTTAAGTTCCACCGCTCAACACGCATTGGCTCCATAATTCGGTGTAAAGTGGGGAACAAAAGTGTTTTAATTGGAACGGAGAGTCTTAACTCTAAGTTCCCAGGTTCCCACTGCCTATTTTGCTAATTGCAAGATACAGTGTGTAGATAAAAAAAGCGTACAAACGCGACAGCTATGACTTCAATTTCCACATAGAGGAGTATGAATTTATTTTATTTCCTCATAAGAAAAAAATAAACTACACAAGTTAATTTTGTAGTCATAAACATCGCTATTAGTCATTAACTATTAAACAGATATAAAATGATTTTAAATGCGTATGGCTTTAAACGCGACCATTGTGAATTTGATGCCCGGCCGATGGAGAAATGAATTATTTAATATTTTGTTTTTCTCACTCTGGTAACAAGGCAAAGCGAAGTGTTGAGTTCCACCACTCGACACTCAATGCACATAATTATTAAAGTAGGGAACAGAGTACCTACTAGATATACATTTACAGGTGAAGTTGAAAAAAAAAATCTTTTTTAGGTCACAAATGTACTTGTGTGCTTATATCTTGTACAACGCGGAACTTCTCAATTCCATAAACTCCGATTTTATTTATGTGAGCTACCTATTCCGAGTGTTTAAAAAGGAGATAAATAATACAAGTTATGTTTTATAAGTTAATTCATTCGTAATAACCAGAAGATACACTTAAAGAATAGTTACGATTTATTTATTTTACTGCCACATCATTATTAGGTACATGCAAAAATAAATAATAGCCGTTTCTCCATATGTAAACAAGATTTAATGACTTGTATAATAGAAAAAACTTTAAAAATGAACTACACCTTGATAGTGGGTACACTTGAAATGTTTTTAACTAACGTCGTCTCTAAGTACACGTTTCATTAATATGGACGTAATAGATTCAAAATTATAGATAATATTGTATATACATAAATTTCTTATTGTAAAAAAAGCAAAGATCCTTCACGCGTTTTCCCGCAAAGGGAACCTAAGGAGACACTTGGTTCTGCACACTCTAATTTAACAGGCAATGATTAAGTCGCGGAACCTAATTTTGTGTTTTGTTTTACCATACGGAGAAAATCCACTCCCCTGTGTAGGAACCAAACCCGCAACCATTGCGTTTCCAGTCCGCCCTGCTCTGTCACAGTGGGCCACGATGACCTCAACAAATATCAGCGGTATTTAGATCCAAGCAGATACCTATCCACATTATGGTAGCGTTGTCAATTAAAACGACCTTACTGCTTGCGTTAATAGCTGCATAGTTACTAGGTAACTATACAATCTAGGCAAAATTTTAACTACTATAATAAGGAAGTTATTAGGAAAATGTTGTAGTCAGGATTTTCATTTTTAATATGAATATATGTTATATATTTTTTTAATGGATACATTTTATTGTCTAGTAGTCATTATTGTCTAGTATAATGCGTTTAAGAAAAAGCTTTACGCTATATTCCGCAACTTAGTGTTAAAACATTCTGTTTCCCACTTTCTGTCGCGCTTCGCGTCACAACAATGCCTTTGTTACTTTTATAGATATTTTTTATAAAAAATTAAATCAGCTTCACGCTTTATCCCGCACACAGCAGGGTAGGCAAAGGGGACCTACTGTTAAAACACTCCGTTCCACCCTTCCCGCCGAATTATGGTGGCATTGCAAGTTGAGTTGCGGAACACAACGACGCCCTTTGCCTTGACACCAGAGCGAAGAAACAGAAATATAAATTTAAATAAATATTTCATTTCCTCGAGTGGGATCAAACCCACAACCAGTCGCGTTTACAGTGGCCTCATATTGTTATTAGATAAGCGAAATCAAGTTGACTATAATAAAATATTCGTATCGAACATTTATTTACGTATAATAACTATGTTTCAAATCTGAAGTGAAGTCGGACCGCACAGATAAGTACCGCCAATCAACAGATAAGTGGAGTGAATTGTCACCTAGATTTCAACTTAACATTTCATTAGAGGCTTGTTACCAAGGAAATAAATGAGTGATCGTCAATCAAATTATACACTTTTTCTGAATTGATAGGTTTTTTTATAATCGAATAGTAGGAAAACATAGTCGTTATAAAAAGCAATAACTCGAAATGTACCATTTAATAATATTTTTTTTCGATTACCTTACTTACGATTGAATGTGTTATTTGCATATTTAGAAATAGAATTTTTTTATTCAAAACCGTTTGAAAATCTAGCTACGTTCATAGTTCATACGATTTCTGTAAAAAAAGAATATTTTAATGTATTTTCTATTATATTATGCTTAATATAAAAAAAATCTTTGAAATTGTTAAAGGTATTATGTCAGAAGGCAGTAATTTACTCTATTTGAGGAATAAATAAATTTAAAAAATTATAAATTACATATAAATAAAAGCAACTATAAGTTTTTCCGCCCGTTTTTTTTAACACAACTGGATATTTTAACGATTAGCCACTTGGGATCATTTTTATGTTAAATATTGACTCGAAAATGAACTCGAAAATGCTTGTAAAAGCATTTTTTTTCTTCATGCTGTATCCCGCACTAGTACACAGCAGGGTTGGCAGCGGGAACCTATAGGTAAGATACTGCGTTCCACATTTTTCACCGAATTTTGGAAGCGGAAATATTTTTATTTTAAACATGCTTAATACCATATTTAAGTTAAGAATTAGCCAATTATTTATTTAAACATATTTATAACTAAATTTCGCATCACTTTAAAAAAACCTATAACACTACAAAAATCCATTAAAGCAACAGAAGTAACAATATTACATAAAGAACACGTTTCACGTTACAGATATGATGGATATCGGCGACGAGAGCGCGACCGGTTTCTTGCCTCAATACCAAGCTTTACGTATATCATTATAAGAATAAGGTAATTTACCGTTGTGTACGCTTGCTGGTGGCTAAGGCACGTTGCAAATTTTTACTCGCCAATATGACAAATGGAGGTCTAGTTCTTTTTCGGTTTCATCATTTTATATGATGCTGATAGTAAAGCGACGTTTGCGGGTTTGATTCCTATTTGTGTAATTAATTATTGTCAATTCTTGCATATGGTAAAAAGGCAAAACGCAGCATTTAGTTCCTGTGCAATGTCTCGAAATTCGAGCTGCAAATGGGGAATGGAGTGTCTTAACAATAACTTAACTCTACCTATGCGGGTATGTATACAACGCAAAGATAAGAAAATAAATCTATATATATAATCAAAAAAATCTTATATTTTATCATTATGGAAAGGAGAAGACAGTCAAGTCACAATTGAGATTTAAAATAATCCATGCGATGATTTTTTAGATATATACATATATTATTAAGTATTATGTTGAAATTAGTTTTCGAGACGTGGACTTTTATATATAGATAATCAGTTTAATCATGATTAAGATATTGGTCAACTAATAAAATTATCAGAAAAAATTAAAGAACGTATGTTCCTATAATAAGCGATCCTTAACCACACATTCCGTATATTATAATTTTACTACTTATTTACTAAAATGATGATCTCCATCGATCATATCTATTTAAAGTTATAAGATCAAATGGAACGCAGTGACAAAAGTAGTAAAACAAGCTTTAAATGTCGTTCAATAGCATAAAGAAAATTTATTCGACACTAACTTCATGGTCAACTAAAAGATAATAAATAAAACAAAGTGCAGTAAAACACAATATAATATTTGTTTATAATTATTATATTACTTGGAACGCCAAATATTGCACAAGTTATGGCGGGTGAGGGAAACGAGTAAACAATAGTGCATTTGTATTATGATTTACCACAAAAGATTTCTGTTACACCGAAATCTATTATGTTATAACATATCTAAATAAATTCGCAGTTCAGCTTCACAACGCGTCTTTCATAAAGTAAGATAGGCATAAGGAATGGAGGGAGGGATGGACACTCCATTCCCCATTGCCGCGCTATGATATTAGAGCAAGGAATTAAAGACAATTCATTACCCCGAGTGGAGATTGAACCCGTCCCATTTACAATCACACGCTGTGCCACTGCGACACGACCGCCTCACAAATAATAGTAAAGAGTAATAAAGATTTAACAACGTCGACGTTAATATTTTACGGTGTACTATATAAAGTAATAAACCATGTCTCCGGCAGCTAAGTATTCTAACGACGGAATTTTAAAGCTGCGAATAGTTGGAGCTGTAAAAGTTCGCGGAGTTAAGCGACATGCGATGTATCGTGCCGGAGCGGTATGACGATAAGAGTTGTGTGCAAAACTCGGATAAAACTGCGTCCTGTTAATCACATTTCTTTAACAGACGCTGTCGTGTCTAAAGGCGTATAAGAAACAGTAAAAAATTTTGGTTAGTATCATTTATTTCAGCTGAAAGTTAAGTTTTTTTTTCAATAGAATATTATTTATGTTTTGTTTGTCATCTAGACATATGTTGGTAACTATATAAAGAAATATTATCAGAAACTACTATTTCAGTAAAATATTAAGAAACAAGTTAAAATATAAAAAATACGGAGGAAACCAAAACTCCAAAAATAAATGAATTAAACAAGGCCTAAACTTACACAAATATGTGAATGAAGAAGCGCAAATAAAAAAAACAATTTCAATTCCATCCAAAAAAAAAAGCGCGACACACCGAAATCGTTAAAATCGACCCTGAACAAATTGAGGAATCCCGAACGATCCGAGACAATTATATTAGAGACAGATAATAAATAATTTTAGTGTTGGATAGTGGCCAAAGTAACGCCACAGCTTTCGTTATCATCACCGCTAAATCAGGAGCTAGACGCGTTCCAAATCTTCCAAGTTGGAACTTACTACGGTTGAAGCTCGCCTGGATGTGTCCCAAAAGTCACACCATGAAATTAAATCACCATTATATACGACGGTGACTGCGGCTTCAATGACAAATTCTTCGCACATTAACATTGCTGTCATCGTATAATTGGTTTGGTTTTGAAAATAAAATTATAATAAAAAAGAAACATGTTATCAAGACTATTTTAAAATTCTTAGGATGCTTTCACATAGAAACTATAATATTACGTTTATATAAATAATAAAAATAAAAAATGTAAATCTTATTTCGAAAAGCACTATCTTAACTGCTACACGTACAAAAAAAAATCAATGATGATTAGAGCGAGCGAAGCGAACCATAGTGAAATCTTACAAATAAATAAAAAAAAAGAGCTAAAACCAAAAATTACATCCAAAATAGACACATTCAAAACAGTACGGTGTGACAGACGCGCAGCAATAATACAGTACAAAACATAAAGCGTATTGGTCTCGCGGGCCGCCAGCAGTAAACCGCCTTTTGTACGATAACGGCGCCAACTACAAAGACTCGCGTTAAATTTAACTGCACGATGAATCGATCGCTTTGAATTGCATTTGCGTTTGCGTTTCATTTTGTTTAGCTTGTTTGTCTTACTTGGGTTTTAGGCGATGGCCAAAACTGTGGCAAACAATAACATCGACGACGGACGGATTGGTGTATTTGGCGGTTAATTCTGAGAAAATTTAAGCGAGCAAATTAGATACATAAGATTCAGATGGTTCTAATATACTAGCTTTCAGCCGCGGTCTCTTACGTTCTAAGACCGAGGTAAGTATTAACGTGACGAAATAAATATAACCCATATCGTTGCTTGACAATTGTACTAAAAAGAAAATTTTTCAAATAAAACCAGTAGTTCCGGAGATAAGCGCGTTTAGCCAAACACACTCTACAGCATTACAATATTAGCAAGGAAGCATAAAAGATTATAATGGAATAAAATTTTCGTATATTCATATTTAAGCTTTACAGATTACGTCAATTTCTATAAGCGTAATGTCAAACTATTTGTATCCGTGACAAGAGTGTTATATGCTGTAATTAATTTTCAAAAAATAAAGCGGATGTCATTTATAAAAATAAATATTATTATTAATATTAAACCTATTTATATTATATTTTTTTATTGTATAAGTTTAGTGCATTTAGTATGCTACATAAAGTTTATCTGACACAATTGAATAGTTAAAATTATGTCTATTGAACAAAATGATTGCTAATAACTTGTATATCTCAATATATCGTATATCTCAATATAAACAATATAATTATTATACTACCAAACAGGACCTCAACACACTTGAATTGAATCTGAAATTAGAATCATCGTAATTTAATCTGTTCACAGTACTACCAATTCCTCACATTTTGACACAAAATTAATGTTATTATCAACATGCACTTCATCTGTGATACAAAACGGCGATAGTATAAACGTATATAGACAAGTCTAGAGATTTATATTAAAATAATATTAAGAAATGCTGTTGTAAATTAAAAAGTTATTTAACTATTATTAATAAATATGTCAATTTACAGCAATTACAAATACTCTGAGGCAAGTCGTAGCGCTGGGACACAAAGTGAGAGTAAACGTGACTGTGTTGTGGGTTCGATCCCCACTCGGGGATATGAAACGTTTAATTAAATTTATACATATTTCCATTTCTTTGCTCTGGTGTCGAGGCAAAGCGCGGCATTGGGTTCTGTCACTCAACACACAGTGCCACGAGGATTTGGCAGAAAGTGGGGAACGGAGTGAACTTAACATCAGGTTCCCTTTGCCTACTTTGCCGTGTGCGGAATACAGCGTGAAGCTAATTTATTTATTTTAATTTAAAAATATTCATGAACACGGAGTAGTTCTTCCTGGTACTTGTGACACAAATTTAGGCTTCTACAACTGTAACACTAAGTACACCTAGGCCAGTTGGACAAAATCTCACCAAATATGGGCTTTTATACAATTTAAATCAAAGCACAGTGTTGCCATAAGGAGTTAATACATATACTAATAATGATGGGTACATACTCGTATAACAAGCTAACAACATGATAAAACAGCGATAGTACCAACATTCGTAATACTCCAGCGATTACCGACATGGCGAAGGCAACAAAAGGGCCAATGGCCATTAGCACTTATTAAGAACACAATGTAAGCGGTGTGGGGTATCCGATTACTGACGTGCCACCGTCCGCCGCCTCACTCCACCGCGATTGAATGCACTGAGGTCATACTCAAATACATGCTTTCCATCATAAGTTTCATATAACCACATCATGACAACTATAGTATAATCTGTTGAAAGTATTACTTATTATATTTTACTTTGGGATAGGCTATAACCAAATAGCACAGAACAAAGTGATTTATTAATAAAATCTTCTTTGAGAAACATAAATGTGTATATTTTTCAATAAAACAATTAACTTCATACATTTTTCTCAATAATTTTTACAAACAAATTTCGTCTAGTTTAAAATTTTATTAAAAATCTAAATCGTGTACCATACACATTCTTCTATTGGCCGAAGTAACTCAGACCACAATAGTGGGATTCGTTAAAACGATTTGTGTGATAGCTTTATATTTTTCTATAAATGGACTATTCATCACACAAAAATACTATCTGAATTTGAACCAGTAATTCGTGAGATCAGCGCGTTTAACCAAACAAACTCTTGAACTTTATAAAATATACAGTATATGGTGTAAATAGATATATAATCTTGAATACTTAAATCTCAAGCATAAAGCACTTACGTACAAACTGAGAGCCTTAACCTTAAAGTATACTATTACAGTTGCCTTTCAAGAACATGCCTTACCACAAACTATATACAAGTACCTATAGAGTAATTAAGATTATTTTCTTCATTATTTTCTACATTTCTTTTTATTTTCAGCTTCACGCTGTATCCCATATAAAGAAGGGCAGAAAGGCAGAAAGAGACTAGTGATAGAGACACTTTATTCCCCATTCGCCCAGTTATCGAGACATTGCTAATAGTGTCAAATCTCACCGCCGCGCTTTATCTTGTTACCAAAGAGAATTAAAAATATTTTTTTTCTCGGAGTGGTAATCGAACCCACAATCGTCAAGTTTGCAGTTAGGCAATGTGCCCTGCGCCACGACGTCAGTCTCAATAAACGGCAATAATTAAGACAGTAACGTATACGTTAAGTAAGCATATCATTTCATATTTCACGCTATAGTGGTCGACTAACACGTTCTTATTGAATAAAACGCAGTGATTATGGATACAAATCTTATTTAAAGGGATGTCTTTATGTATATTATTTATATTAATAAAAAATCGTTTTGAAGGGATGATATAAGTTATTTAATCTTTGCAATCAGTGAAAAATATAATTTCTAATTTATGACGGTTTTATTTGCGTCTACATATGTGCCTACTAAATTATAATGATAATTATAAAATATGTGTATTTTAGTCTTACTGCAGCTGTACGCAGTAGTTTATTTCGATCGATAGCTTTATTTCGATCTTGTAAATTATTCTAATGTTTTTCATACAAACGTCAGACTAGTAGACAAGCTCGAAGAAGTGATCGTAATATTTTCTTTTGCTAAATGTACAAAACTTAAGAAACTATATACCTAGTATAAAGCGCTATGTCATCACTATAGGTTCTGTTTCACTGCTCTTTTTTCGTTCTTTTTACTTCTTATCTTCTATCATCTTTATACCAAAAATAACAATAAAATATCACAAAAAACTTGAACAAAACTGAATATTTAACTCCAAAAATCTCATAGATTAACCAGTTATAAACCTTTTAATCAAAGTTAACCAAAGTTAACCAACAAGTCACCAGTGTCTGCGAGGCGTGAAGGGCATCACGGAAGCGCTCGCCACAGCGCACGGAGCACTAACTAGACGATTATACCGTTTCACACGACATATTGTACAAAGTACAAACGAGGGCTTTTGTCCGCGCGCGTTATATGATAGCTACGCGAGAGAAAAATTATACTTTTTACTATTGAATGTGTTATTTTTATTCAAATTTATATTGGTATCCACGGTTGTAGTTTGCAACTATGATATACACTGAACTTTTCTTTTGATTTTTTCCCGCACATAGTAGAATAAGCAGAGGGAACCTGGGAATCTAGTGTTTAAACACTCCGTTCTTCATTCAGACGCTACCGTTTGTAATTTTTCGCCAAATTATTGAAGCATAGCGTGTTGAGTGCGGCGGAACTCATGCCGCACTTTACACCCAATACAAGAGCAAAGAAATGAAAATTATAAATTATAATATGTTAATCATTTAATACTAAAAATATTAAATTATAATTTTACTTTTTGACTAAACAAATGTTTTCATAGCTTTGTTACATTTTTGTTGTATTAAAAAAAAGGTTAATATCAACTGAAGAAAAAAAATGTAACATACAAATAATTAATCATGAAGCTGTGTTCTTTATCTATTGCTATACTTCACAAAGAAAATGATTTAACAGGCAGCAAGCTATTAATTTTAAAGTGTTAAGACATTCCAATCTACACACCCCAATTTCTAGAGATGCTGTATGATGAGTAGTAAAACCTAACCTAATCTTAATCCTTATTGAATTGTTTCATCACTTACAATGAGAAACAGTCCCATTGGATAACAATGTGAGCATTTGACTATAAAAACGGTGTTAGTGGGTATTATTCTCACTAGAAAAAAATAGTTTTAAATCTCTGCTCGGGTGACAAGAACAAACTATTATGACATAAGAGTTCTGCCACATGTAAAGTCTTAAATATATTGTGTTATATGCAGATTCACGCTGTACCCCGCACACATCAAGGTAGGCAGAGGGAACCTAGTGTTAAGACACTCTTTTCCCACTTTTTGCCGATTTTTTCCAGGAATTGAATATCAAGTGGCAGACTTCACAACTGTTGCGTTACAGTTACACCCTTGTGCCCGTGAGCTAAAACGGTGTCAGTGTATTTCTTTATCTGTTAACATGAGATAGATAAAAAGAAAATGTTATCTTACTAGACTTCTATTATTGATATAAATCTTAAAACCATATTAAATTGATTATACCTAGTTGATATATTCATTAAAAGCAAAACTCAAATACATCAATGGTTCCTATTTATAAATGGACATGTCAAAAGAGAAGTTTTACAAGAGAACAGAATTGGAACTGAAAGTTCATCTTACTAGTAAAAAAATTGTAAATGTATACAATGTCTATGTTTATAAGTTTATTTTAAGTTTTTAAGACCAGGATGTTTTATTCCAGTACCCTGTTCCTTCTATTTTGTTATGTATGTAAAATAAATCTGTTAATGTTGTTATAAAATGTACATGAAAAATTACAAAATTTTAATATTTTATGATACTTTATATTAGGACATTATCTATGTTATTATTTCCTATATGTTATTTTACTCATTCCCCCAAACAGAAGTCCAACCTATTACATCTACAGTTGGACTGTTGTGCTGCCATGCCAGGACAGACTCAAATATAAATTAAATAGAGGTATTTTTTATGAACTTAATTATATCTCTTACTTATTTGATCAACTACTTAACTTTAATCCACTAAAAATGGATAATTAAAAGCAGTACAGTACAGCAAACAGTTTTTATCAGCTTTATACTATAAATAACCTGTGACAAAATAGGAAATGAAAGCTTAATGTCAAGACACTCCATTATCCATATACTATCAGGAATAATGGTGTTGAGTGAAGATTTTGCCAATAACAATTGCATTAACATTTACTCTTTCACTACTCCACAACAGCCTCACATGATAATTATTTAATTATAAATAATACCAATTACCAAGTAATAGAAAATTTTTAAAACATTAACTCAGCAAAATTAATTAAGTCCTGATACTTACTTAAGTATAAAAGTCATTATTTTAAACTGTAATACTGTTTGATTTAGAGCTTGTTTATGATAATAGTTGTTTACTGATAACATGGCTGGTTAGATTAAACTTTAGAGACATCCTGTCCCTTTACTTTAATAAATGTTGTAATTGAAACTTATTGGCCTGCTAGCCACCTCTTTGTCACTCAAGTTATGTACTGACCTAATCTACTTACATCCTTTGATAAATGTAACAATAAAACAAATTATTTGGGCGTCAACATATTAATAGACAATCTGCCGCCAGTATTGTCAAATAATCATCTCAAATGTAAACAATGCCTAATGTTTTCTAAAATAAATAAAAATGATGTCACCATAGGCGCTAGAGCGGCGGCCTACGCGCCTTATGTCAGTCAATCTAAGAGGGCGGCCTCCAATTGCCTGTGGACGACCTCTGACCCGACACTACTCTATGCATCTAGTATTTCGTAATAGGTCACCATCAAAACAATAATCCGCGGCACACTTTCCATCGCCGTGGTCCGTGGGGAGTGACACAACATCATGTACTCTGCTATTGCTAACACTATCTCGCTTGCACTCATGGCGATAACATTAAAATGTGCGAGACAAAAAAATCTGTCAAAACTTTTGAAACTATTTACACGCATCAAAAGTAGCTGTTGCTTAGAAAAATACTGTATTAGAATATAGAAGGAACTTACAAGATCAGTACTAACCGTAACCAAGTAAACATAAATCCAAAACAGACAGCAAACTGACGGTCACCGTGAAAACAACACAAAACACACTTTACAAAACTTTACTTTTATTTAGGTGTTATCACAACGTTAGCACAGTGAAGAAATAACATACACTAGCACGGGGCACCTCAAGAGCAACACTTGCACTAAAAAGTTTATTTACAATTATTTTTTACTTTAAGAAAACAACGCGTATTTCACGGGACGTCTGTCGTACTCCAACAAGATTCAGCCATTTTGCTTATTGTTGACTGAACGTCATAGACACACAACTTTTTTCTAATTACTTGTACAGATTATACGTAAATTCAATAGATACAGATTATAAAGAGGGCTACTGAAAAAAAACTGCAAAACTATATACAGTAATTTGTATTAAGGTCAGTCGGGGCGCAGGAGCACAAGTGTATGACTAAAACGCGACTGGCTGCGGGTTTGCTCATTATTGGAAGAAAGAAATATTCAATATTTTCATCTCTTCGGTCTGGTGTCGAAGCAAAGCGCGGCGATGAGTTCTGCCAATACCTCCAGAAATCGGCGGAAAATGAGGAACGATATGTCTTAGCGCCTGTGCCTATCCTACTGTATGCGTGATACAGCGTAAACCTGATTTATTTATTTTATGTACAGTAAGTTATACACATTTTCTTTGTCTTATACATACATATAAATTATGAATCATAATTTTATACAATCATGATTTTAACGTTTATTTGCTTAAAACAATTAATGAACCTTCAGTCTGTGCTATTGACATTCATAATAATCATTAAACATTGTCAGAAGTAACTATTTTGAAATTATAGTAAATTTAATTTTAAATATAATATTATAATAAATATTATTTTAATAAAAATGGCACATTTCGTTTTCATACTATTGATAAATGTAGTAAGCATATTTATTTTATGAGATTACTAATACATTACCCTTTTATATTTAACAATTGTCTACATATTCAGGTCTTTTCGGGTATAACACATGCTAATGATAGCTCAGTCGATGATGAATATCATGAAATATCTACCGAAAGTAAGTTCTTAAAGTACTCTTATGTATAAAGTTAATGATTTTGTCACATTACGATTGAATTATATAAGAACATAAAAGTATTGTTTTAGATACGGCACCACAATTTCCGCTAAGCTTCGACCAAGTACTTACAGATGCCGGCAATATATTTTACAAATTTATTGATACAATTACATCCAAAAAACGTCTCTTAGGTCTTGATTCTAGATGGTATTGGTAATTAATTATGCATTATCTTTGACCATTAGGTTTTTTAAGCTTCATACATATATATAAATACATATGTATCTATGAAAATATAGCAATAAATTATTTTACAAATATATCTCATTTTAATTATCCTATTTTATATCTAAATTGGTCGATATCATATATTTCTACAAGCCGATTCGGTATAGTAAGCCAAAACATTAAATTCTTTTCTGTAATAAATTGTGACAGGGCTTTAAATTATCAGAATTACACTAAAAGAACTTTAAAAATATTAACAAAAAATACTAGAATTTGAAAATATTTGTTTTTACACTGGCAGCTCAGTCTTAATTTTTATTAACTTCATTCATATAAATCAAGAAATTTACTTAGTCTAATTGTTTTGTGTTTTAAAGTATTAAAATTATATAAAGTACCCTTTGTAAGTAAAAAAATTGTCATGAATAAAAATAAAACTTAAACGGCACTCAATTTAAAGACTTCACTGTTTGACATAAAATGGCGCTTGATTGCTAATTTCCTTTCGAATTCTTGAACGAAAAATTTGGAAAGCGCGCGGATTTTAGATTAAAGTTTTTGAATCAAGCATATAACAATATTTTCAATAATCAATTAAATATGCAGGAAGACACGAATCTTAATGTAATTGTGGCAAATATTTTAAATGAAAAAAGCCACAGCCATTGTAGGTTATGCTTAAAATATATTAAAGAACAATATGTTCGTTTCGATGATCCTGTCTCGTTATACCCATCTAGCGGTATTTTTCATCCTTTATCTGATATTTTGGAGAAATTACTTGGTGAAAATGTGAGTATTTGTAATAAAATATATTTATTATTATTCTATTTTAAATGTACTATAACAACTTTATTTCAACAGGTCTCTGAGGATATCACTGGCGTCGAAGCAGTGTGTACAGAATGCACAAATACTGCACTTGTTTCTCTGCGTTTTATAGAAAAATGTAAAACTTCGACCGACATTTTAAATAAAGTTTTTGAAAACTTATCCAGTACTTTTGATGCAGATATTGAAATTGAAGACAAAAATAAATCATTATACATGGTGATTGACGACCTTCAGTCGAGAATACTTTATGTTGATAAACCACAAAAGAGGCACAAACATAATATAGTTAAAAAACCCTATGAGTGTATCTCTTGTGATGATTGTTTTGAGAGTTTTATTGATTTAAAAGTGCACAATTTTGGAGTTCATGGGAGTTTAACTTGTGACAAATGTATGGAAACATTTAAAAGCGAAGAGGATTTGATGTCTCATGAGAGTTATACCCATAAATATAAATGTTCTGATTGTCCCCAATATAGAAGTACCGAAGAAGCTTTGAAAGACCACCATAATCGAGAACACAATATATATGTATGTAAAGAATGTGGGAAGCCTTGCCAAGGGTTGGATAAATTACAAATACATGAAGAAAAGCACAAATCAAAGAGTGAATGCCCCAAATGTGGTAAACGTTATACTACTAAGGAATTTTATGAAAAACATGTAAATTTATGTTTAAACAACTTAATTGATCCACATCCTATAAGAAGTTCCATGGACAAGTTGTATTCCTGTGAGAAGTGTGAGAAAGCCTATAGCACCCCTGGAGGATTGAGAGTGCACAATAGATTTGTTCACGGCAATGCTAAACCACATGTTTGTAATGAATGTGGAAAAAAATTTACTGCTCCAAGTTATCTCAAAGTGCACATGATAAAGCATACTGGGGAGAAAAACTTTAAATGTCACATATGTAACAGCAGATTTGTCTCTAAAGAAGCTCTGTTATATCACACTAGACGCCACACTGGGGAAAAGCCTTATAGTTGCAAAATCTGTAGTGAAAGATTTGTTAATGCTTCAGCTAGAGCTGAACATATAAAATTTAAACATGTTGGGCCTACTCTTATGTGCGAGATTTGTTCTCGAAAGTTTGTTACAACTCATTTCCTAAAACAACATATTAGTAGACATCATGATCCAAGCAGTAAATTGTATTACGGTAGGAACATGATCCCTCCAAACCTTCCCGTAGAACAAAATATGAGAAGGTTCATTATTCAGACAGAAAATTGATGTTTAATTATGTGACGGTTGTAGGTTCAAACTCAACTCTGAAATGATTTTTTCGTCATTTCTTTACTATGGTAATAAGCAAAATCGCATCATTCAGTTCTGCTCCTCAATTGGCAGTGTATGGGAAGGATATCTTAACACTAGGTTTCCTCTGCTTACCCTCGTCTATGTGGCAAGGCAAGTGTAACAGATATATCATGAAATAAAATTAAAATAAAGTTAAAATTAATTATAAAATTATATGCCTTATATAGTTAAAAAAAAGTATATTAAATCAATTTTTTACATTGTTAATGAAAGTAGGTATTAAAAAAAAGCATAAAAAATGGTTATACATTGTTTTGTTGAAATAAAATAAAGTTGTAAAAGGGCAGTATGGAAATTTTATTTTAACTTAATTATTTAATAACAATAATTGCTAAGTATTAGGAGCTAGTATTAGGAGCACTGCAATAGTGCTGTGGAATAATGTCTAACTGAAAATATGATTGGGTCAAAGTTTGATAAAAATTTTTGAAGGATTGATTAAAATTAATTTCTTAATTTGTGTGAAATATTTATTTAAATTTATATTTTCGTTTCTTCACTCTGGTGTCACTCACTATGCAATGATCATCCTCCACAATTCTGAATAAAGAGGGGAAATGTGTTTCTTAACACTGCTGTGTGTGGGATACAGTGTGAAGCTGATTTTATTAATTTTCTTAATTTTTGTAGATTAAGCATGGAGTTCCATCAGTGAATATATAATGTTCAAAAAATGGTTTAAATCATCTTTACAAGGGATTCAAAACTGCATCTACACTATTCTATGTGAAATACAATGTGAAGTAGAAAATAAGTGCTAAGTAAACAGATGTGGTTGTCGGACTCGTTTTGGAAAATAGTGATCAGTATCAGTTATATACAATTTGCTACTTGGATTAAAATGTCTTTTAATATGATTTCTTAATTGGGACTGTGTTAGGAACCTCATTTCACAAAGGCTACATACTTTATCTGGTCCTATGTGTTTCCTACGTTTATGTTCCATTCTTCTAGAAGATGATAGAAAGCTTTCATTGCATTGATCACAAGGATATGGCTTTTCACCAGTGTGTAATCTTATATGATATGTAAGTGCCGCTTGACTTACAAACTGCCCACCGCACTGTTCGCAATGAAAATTTTTTTCTTTAGTATGAGTTACTATATGATTCTTAAGTCTACTTATGGCGACAAATTTCTTTTTACACCATTTGCAAGTTAGCACTTTTTTTGAAAAATCATGGTCTATTCGTAAATGTGAGACAATTCCATTTTTAGTAGTATAACATTTATTGCATATATCACATATATATTTCTGTTTAATGTTATCTTTTTTGCCACAACTTTTTAAATGTAATTTGTATGTATTTTGTGATGAAAACTTCTTATTGCATTTCTGACATGTGCCAGCTCCATGTTTGTCAAGGTGGGCTCGTAATTCTAGTTTTGAAGGGAAATCTATTTTACAGAACTTGCATGTGGCCGGCGTATGATGTATCTTCCAGTGCATTTTCATTATTCTTTGAGTACCAAATTTTTTTGAACAATTAAGACATTGGACTGTTTTAGGATAATGCACTCTTTCCATATGTTCTTCCAGTTGAGTTGATGTTAGAAACATTTTAAGACACTTAGTACAGGGGTTGGGGGACCTATTATGAAGTTTTTCATGCTTTACCAAGTATTCGTAACAGTTAAATGACTTATTGCATTCATTACATTGAAAATCCTTAACTTGTTTTTGTTGTTGAATGTATTTACGACAACAGTTCATGAAGTCTTTTAAAACTTCAATTTTTTTCGGTTTTTCAGATAGTTTTTTACCACTTAGTAATAATATATTATCAGTTTTATTGAACATTATATATCCAGTTTGATGTTTACTTTTTATGTTATCTGAATGTGACAGTGAATTGGTTAAAATATTAATAGAGTTATTCCATTTTTCAACAGAATATTGCCGAAGTTTGAGGAATATGTAAGCATTAATAGTCAGGACTTCGCAGTTCTCACATAAGATATTAGGCAATAACGGTTCCTTTTGTACCTACAAAATAATAAAATAAATAACGAACATAGAACAGTGAAATAATACCAATAATATAAAAAGTCTCACATTTAAATCTTCTAACATGGAATTATACGAAACCGACTTAATATGGTAATATGGTACTTGTATTTCGATCTTTTCTTCCAAATTAGTTTTCTTACTAGCAAAACGTAAACATAACCTACAAATATGTTTACAATTCGAGTGACCACACAAAAATTTATAAACCGATAAAGTCACCAAATCCTCTTTTTTACTATCAATTTTTCCCATTATTGTATATTGAATTGTAAATGATTGATTGAAGATTATAAATATGACGATATTATGAAGATTATAGATGTGACATATAAAATACATATGTCATATCTATAATCTATCTATAAATATTCTGTTAAACAAATTTGACATTGAAACAGATTTGTTTTGACTTTGACATTAGTATTTTAAATTGTAAGGAAGGGTTGTTAGTTCAATAAAGTTCCGTACATTCTCCTTTGTGAGTTTTCCATTTAAGCTGACATCGGCAGTGATTAGTGCACTTTCGGAACGCCAAAAATAAAGAATAACAACAAAAATAAATAAAGTTGTACGACAATATAATACTTGATAATCATTTAAAAAAAAATACAATTAATAAATACTATTAAAATAATATTTTTACTATATAATTAAATAAAAACGTAAAAGCATTACACTGAATGTTTTTGCCTTGTGACTGAAGTATCTATGAAAAGTGAAACTTGTCATATTCAACCGGTCTTTACTCTCAGAGTCTCAAATTCGCTCGACGCGCCAATCCACTGATGAACTCATTTAAGTCATCGATATAAAACCTTTAAATAGTACTAGTCATTTATAAACTCCGTTCATTTTGTTTAAATGTTTTAAAGTAAGTATATACTTGTTGTTAATTGGAATTAAAACTTTATTTATTTATTTCGTATATTATCCACTTAAAGATGCTTATTTGTATTTATATAAAATTATTTAAATATGATTTCATAAATAGCTTAATATAAATATATTATATATGTCTTTCATATCTTCGTATTTGGAATGTGATGTGGTTTGGTTGAAGCAATTTACCATAGAATAATAAGCAGAAGTAAATGTAGCATAATTTCAGATGGAAGTGGAAACACCAATCGTTTTGTGTGGATCCAACCTGAAGGAACGACATCGACATCTTAATCTTATGGTCCAGCATGCATTTGAAAAGGGAATTCCTATCGAAGATATTATTAAATTGCCTGAGTTCTCGCCCATTGATCGAGTACTTAAAATAGATCTAGCTTCTAAATATAAACATGTAGATTTTGTTTTGCAGAACCTAAAAGATGATTGTATGCTTTACGTAAGCAGATGCTTAAAATGTTTATGGCTTTTAAATCTAGAATATAAAAACATAATCAATCCTTCGTATCTTGAAAATTCCCTATATCCTGAAATGATTCTTCCAGCCAAAAACAAAATGAAAAACTGGTTGTATTTAAATTTAAAGGATAAACAAACATGTCAAGACTTTTACAATTATTACAAACCTAATTTCGATTATGCTATAAAATTTTTTTGGCATTGCTCCAATGGATTTATTCTTAGTGAGTTACCAAATATTATAGACAAATTGACGTCTAGGCAATTAAAAATAATTTTTGAAACATGTCCTGAAGCGTGCAAATTATATTTTGAAATGTTGCCTAAAAATAATGCAGCGCTCACTAGATACATAAACGACGAGCATAATTATTTTAAAAATGTAAAATATCTCCTAAAATCGAATACTAATGTATACTTAGATATAGTGGAAAAATATTTTAACAAAAATATATCGAAGCCCTTAAATTCTATTACAACACAATTTGTACTAAAAAAATGTAAAAGTAGGATTTTTGCTAAAATTGAACTTTACGTATCTTGTCTTCTTCATATGAAGACTTTAGCCGACACTTTAAACAGTGACGAAGCAAAGCAACTGGTTTTACAATTGGCCAGAGCTTCCTATCTTGAATATTGGTTTTCCTATAAAACAATGGAACCACTTATAAAGCGCATCAATATACACGAAAGAGCTCGATTTAAGAAGCAAGTGTTTGTAGATAAGTCAATAGAAAATAAAATTAAAGAATGGCCTTACAAAATACCAGAGCCTCTCAAACTTGAAGTTGTAGAAGAAAATGATTTACTTTTAGATGCAGATCCTTCATCATCATTTATCTCTTTCAAAAATTTTAATAAGCGTAAAATTCGTAAGAAATGTGCGAAATATTCATGTGATGTAGTATCGACCGGGAAATCACCTTTAGATCTTTTGTTCAATCGTTACCGTTTCGTTGGATTCGAGCGTACCTTCGTTGAATTAAAAACAAAGTTACTAACTGAAAGTACCATACAAGGAAGGCTTAATATAATGCTGGTACTTGTTAGTAAAAGCGGAGGTGTTCCTGAACAATTAGAAAAATTATTAAGTTTTCTAGTAAATAAACATATAAATGAGCCCACAACATTTCGAATAGCCGTCATCAGATCACTTGTTAACAGGCAATGTATTTGGCGCCTCCATGACAAAGCTTGGGATCTTCTCATGCAGTTTGGTAGAGGCCTAGGGCTTGATGGTTTGATCGCAGAACAATTTTGTCAAGAAGGACTTCACGCAGTTGTAATACGGCATCTATTGACTAATACTCCTGTTTCTCAACACATACTGACGGCATTTTTAAATGAACATTCGATTTTTACAGAATATAAATTAAGCAAAGCCGAAAAAGTTATTATTGCAAAAAAATTACCTCCGCTATTCATACCTTCAAACCCTGACGCTTTTATAAAAGCCCTGACAGAATACAAGACGTGTCTTGATGATTTTCCTGAAGTTAAGGATATACTTGTCAAACTAGCTAGGGAAGACACAAATATACTTGAGCTCCTGTTCAACAATAGAATGCTTCGCCGAGAACTCTATCGCGAAACATTTGCCATTGAACCAACTGAAGAGGCGTACATAAACGTCCTGCGACACGATGTATCGCCTTTAGATTTTGGGAAAGCGTTTGTTTCGTTAATTAAAGAAAAAGGACGAGTATTATATTATGATAAATTTCTGCGCCTTTTATTCTTGTATTTTGGTGAGGCTGGTGGTCTAGCAGATATGCATAAAATATGTATAGAGGAACAGATGAAAAGCGATATGAAGCCAATATTCGTAAGACCGCTTTGCATTCTTTCTTCTGATAAATTGGTACTGTCACGTATTTTAGAGTTAAACAGTGAGAATTTAAGTGCACCGACTGATAAATTGCCAAGACGAATAGCAGCGGCATTCAGGGCAAATGCTCAAAAGACTTATCCACCTCTGAATATAGATGAGCTTGACTGGCGCTGGCTTGGAGCTAAAGCAGTTGCCAATAATATATTAATTTGTAGACAAAAAGATCGTGAAATATTTTTGACGAAATTATTAGAATGGCCACATGCTGCCAAGATTTCGTTTCGTCTAGCTTACGGAACGAAATTCGCAGTAGATACCTTTTTAAAAATTTGTTCATTTAGACCTATGGCGTCTCTCAAAATAGCTTTATCGAAATTTTTCAACGATAAAGATATCTTGCCCAGTGTGTGGACTGCTGTCAAATCTATAATTGAAATTATAGATTTATCTAAGAAACCAAAATTATTGAAGAAAATGAACTATCCGCCATCTATACCTAGTTCTATAGAAACGGATTATCGAATTGTAATGTTCAAAATTTGTTGCAAGTTTGATAAAGATCTGGCTCAGCACCATTTAAATGAATTGAAACCACTTCTTCCTAAAGCGGATAAAACCTTTATTTATGAATTAGCGATTGAATTTATAAAAGACCAACTCACTCCAGAAAAATGTACGGAAAAAAATGATAATTGTGAATGTGAGTATGTATTTCTTATTAGCAAAATATTGCTTCTAAGTGAATCCGAAGAAACACAGAAGTATGCGATTGATAATGTTTGTATCCCGTTCTTTGATGCTCTACATTCGTTTGTGATAACTAATGGTGAAAATAACACAATACGAATGTATTTAAAAGGATTTATATTTGCTTTAAAATTTACAAAAGCTTTTTTGAGTGAGGATTATATGAATCCATTCCCAGTGTTCGAGTCGATTCTCAAAAAGTTACGCCAAATTTGGCCAACTCAGGAATACTTCAGCAAATATGTTGAAATTCATTTAACTATGCTCTATTACAAGACTTTGAAACAGACTTTGAAAATAGACCCTGATATATTCAATGATACTAAAAAGACCAAAGAATGTATAAAAATCGTAGGGGCGCTATTTGGAAAATATATTGGATTTGAAATTAAAGAACTAGTATCTACATATTTTGAATCTATCATAGATTTGTACAAGATAGTTTTAAAAATTTATTTAGACGATTATTTCGTATTTCATCATCAGTATAATAACCGAGGTTTGTTCACAGCGTTTGTTATTAAAGGTATGTTAGAAGCAAAAAATACTGAAGCTACAGTTTTAGCAGAGTATATATTTGTAAATTATCATTATTCAATTGAAAAAGAATTTTTTGAAGAAATATTGAAGATTTTAGAAGAATCGAACGATATTCAAGTAAAGTATTTGTTATATTCAGATGTTTATCCTGTGATTAATATGATTGATGTGTAACGTTGGTTTTAAAATCTGTTATTTTTTTTATTATTTTCTCTTTGCTAAAGATATATCGTGCCATTCACGATGAAGTGCCTCACTTTTTCTACCAATAGCTTACACTATAAATAGTTAATAATTTATATTAAAAATGTTAATATAAATTGTTTACTTACTGTACGCAGATTATGCAATGCGAATTCCAGGCATTAGTCAACACTCCGAAAGAAGGGTGTATAAATAAAGGTCTGAGCCTGAATGCGGTAATTGAAAGAAATGAAAAAAAGGACGGAATGCAAGATCAGTGTAAATGGTAAGGTATTAGAAGAGTTGAATGAAGTTATGTCGGACATTTGGGAAGTTATTTCGTTTAGTAGAGATGGAAGATATGAGATGGATGCTCCCGGTCACAGGATTAATGGTACGTTAGCTGTGCTTTGCTAAGCGAAATGCGACGATATGCACTCAAAAACAAAAGTGATTTGATTTGATATTGGTGCAGTTAAAAAAACTTAAAAATAATAATCTTAATCAGTTTCACGCTGTATCCCGCACCCAGAAGGGTAGGCAGAGGAAACCTATATTAAGACACTCCGTTCTCCACTTTCTGCCGAATTCTGGAAGCGTATTGTGGCAGAACTCAACGCCGCTCTTTGCCTCGGCACCAGAGCGATAATATTTAATATACAATATCATTAGTTTCAAATGTTATTATACAATTATAAAATTACGTACATGGCTTTTGAGTACGACACGTTGACATTTTATAAATATATTAAAAGGAAAAAAATAATAATTTAAAATTTACGTATGTGGAGAATGTATGTGATTTGATGCATACGCATCAAATTGCGGATGACTCGAGACCAAGGAACATTATAACCCTCTCTTAACAATCGGGAATAAATCTATAATTATGTTCGGGACCGACGCTAGTGTCAATCTTCTTCACCCCGCCAACCTCTCGAAAAAAAAATTGAGGTGTTTCTACTCGTGGATGGCAAAATCTATAAGATCAGAAATTAAAGGGGCACTGGACTGTTTTTGGGTAGGCTTTCCTCCTCCCCTTTCATTCCTACACCCATGAATGTGTCCGCGTAAATAAAAATTGTAATTATAATATCTAATAATAATAAATCATTCAATTATTGTGATATTTGTTTTATATAACATAAAGTTTTATATTACATATACTTCCTACTCGGAAGTATATTCTAGCCAAATTATGAAGATGTCAAAATATTTATTTTATATAAGTATAATTGGTGTATCAACGAACTTGGTTTAAAAATGTTATTAGCACAACACATCTTTAAACAGGAAACGATTTTAAATTTGATGATATTTTGTACAACAATCGTACAAACATACAAACAGATAGATAAATAATTATTTCAAGCGATTACTTTGGCTTCCATTGATTTTTATTGATTCTTTTTATATTAAAAATATATGTACATGTGTTAAGATCAATTAATTATTATATATTTAGATATAATTAAACAAAGGCTTATATAGTCAAAAACTATACTATACTTAATAATATGAAATATGGAAGACAAAAACAAAATATTCTACGAAATAATACATTTGTAAAAAAATCTTGGGCATATTATTTAAAAAATATATACTTTATTGCTAGTTAATGACATACTCGTTTATAAGATTAAGTAACATTTGTAACTTAAAAATATTTAAATAAAATCTATAACTTTGTTTGAACTATAGTGTTTTATTCCAAAAAAAATCCTCGAAAATTTTCAATTATTTTTAATAACTTTTATTATATTTCAAAATTTGCTTAAGCCATAATAATAATGTGTGAAGTGTCACATATAATCATAATACAGGATGTTTTTGTCAGAATCACTGTAAATAAAACCACAGTTTTAACTACTCTATAAAAGCAATTACAATTAAAAAAATTGGTGTATTTGTCAGGAATAACGCCAACATAAGGCTATCAAAGGGAAACCGCCACATACGCCTCATTCCGAAATCGAGTCGTAGGTATTGGCGGCAAAGTTCTAAGTTGCTTTTAGTAGTATTTTTGTAGTAGTATGTGTTTACGTTATTGGTGTCTATGCGTAACTGCGTCACATGAAATACAGGTATGGATAAACATCGTGAATTTTACCCTATATGCTGTTTCCGTAAAAGCAGCGCTGATGCTTTCACTCAGTATAATTAAAACCTTAATTTTTTTCATAGAAAATAAAAAAATGTAACATATTACCTTTCAAACATGCATCTGAATAATTATAAGATAGCGATTATACTGCATACTAATAATCCTTAAAAGATATATGAGATATTGCTTTTTATCGAAAAAGTTTTTAGGAATAAAAATTTTTTTTAGCTCCAAACTGTATCCTCTACTTCACAGAAGGCAAAAATAATATAGGTTTAAGACACCTTATGCTCCGCGCATCGCAAAATTTTATGTAAGAAATTATAGATAAGAAAATGAAAATATTTAATTTCCCCAAGTAATGAAACTTACGACTGCCGTTCGGTCAGAAGCTGTGCCGCGAGAGAAATTGAACTTGTGTTAATATGAATAAATGAAATATGTAATTATATTATTTTATCGTTCGAATGAAATATTAATACTAGTACATTATTGCAATCTCGAATAAAAATAAAAGAAACAACAATTTGTGCAACATTTTATTATAAATATAACTTAGATCGAGTTAAATATCAACAATAATACATGTAAGTATACTCCGACTCTACTCACTACTTCATTTCTCCTTATTTAAGGCTTCTATGAATTCTTCTAATCTTTCTTGCACTTGTCTGACGCGTTCTGTAATAAGAAAAAAAAGCAAAATAATATTGACAATTTCCGACACACAAAACTCAAACAACGTAAATAATGTTGTAACGCGCGTATAAGACTGTCGATCCGTTTAGTGGTCAGAGCGCTTGGACGGTAAACAAGAGCGGCGGGTTCATACGTTCAAATTTTTATACGATTTTTAATATTATCTGTGTTCTTCATTTATATATAATAAATACCTATTGTCAACATTGAGCCCTAAATATGCTGTAATTTATATATTTTAATTTTGTATAATACAATATATATATATAATTATCTATACATACTAAGTTCTTCCGCGAGTTCAACTCTTCTACCGGATAAAAGTTTCTTCTTTAGTTCAGGATCGGCTGCCATCTGCAAAAAATAATATTAAAATTGAAGAGTAAAGACCACAAATATAGACTTGCTGGGAGATTACGGTATAGTTCTGGTTTTGCGACCTCGTCCAGCACGTCGCGCAGCGCGCGGTCGAGGCGCGCCGCCTCCCTGTTGGCGATCTGCTGCCGCAGCGCGTTGGCGGACGCGCGCAGCGCCGCCTGCATGCGCCAGAACATCACCACCTCGCAGCACTCCTTCTGGTTATAGGATACACACAAACATTCTATTATACACTGTAACTCAAAACAACGTTGAAGTAATCGTGTTTTTTAAATTTAAATATAGCAAAATATTTCAAATTGTTCCATACAAAGTGTATTGATTGAATGTCATAAAAAATGCCATTACCCATTTTATAGACTTCATTATAAAATGTATAACTTAATAATAACTAATTAAACATTGGGTTTATTTAAATATTTTTTTTAAGTATACAAAACTTTTATAAGTTAGAGTCTTAGAAGTGCCACTTGAAATCTTGTTACCATCAAAAATTACAAAAAATCGAATTAACATTAAAAAATTATAAAAATGTATACTATACTATGTATATACCTCGGCTCCACTCTGGCTGTATAAATAAAAGCTCTTCTTACAGTCTCGAGCCCGGGCCTGAGCGCCTTGCAGGAAGTTTCTGACAAAAAATATTACATTTTAATCGTAATAATACATTTTTTATATATTCGTATTTTTTTTACTTCACTTAACCAATATTTTTTTATAAAACATAATTTTATAATTCAAAGAACTATTACTTTATCTACACTTTACGATTCGAGTAATTTAGTATCAACTACAAAAAATCGAAATGAAGAATATTTTTTGAAAATGTATAACAATTTTATCTTAGCGGGACTCAAGTTTGCCTCTCGGATGATAACTAAATCTGCAGCTTAATGTCCCGCTACATAAAATTCTTATATCTATTATAATTATTTATATACTTAATATTTTCATTATTATAATTAATATTTTATTTATATAATTATTATACTTATTATAATTATAATATCTTATATTTTCATAAAATTTATTACCTTTATTTTGTATTTTTCTACTTTTAGTGTGGAATATCACTTTAAAAAGTGAAATATGTAATTAAAAAAAAACTTAAATGACACTTTGTCTAATATATTAAATAAACATTTACTCATATTATAATTAAGTACTAAATAACGAAGCCTATTGATAAACTTGCCACTTGCAAAACAACAAGCGAACAAACAATGAAAACACTAAATACTCAAAAATCACAATGAACTACTGTACAAAAAAAATCACTTACTTAAGGTAAACAGGTCGCCATGTTTCTCGAATATATTCGTTGTCGACTTCGACTCCGCGACGACGTAAATTATCACGGACTGCTACTACCTTTTAAACAATAACAACATTTTTAACAACATTACACATTAATTTATTTTGTATATATAAGGTTTGTGGCGTCGCGCAGCACTAGTTAGCGCGCGGTCCGCGGATGCGCACACGCAGGTCGTCCCGAGGCACACAACCCTCTTCCACCACATTTAAACGTCTAAATTACTTTGGAACTGTTGCTCACAACTTGTTGGTTAAGCAACGCAATATTTTCCATTTTGACGCAACGTAACATGTATGAGTAATAAACAATATTCATGGTGGAGACCAGTCGTGGCGCAGGTAACGCTACAGACTGTGGGTTTGATTCCCACTCGAGAAATTGATATATATAATATTTTCATTTTAACAAGTAACAAGCCAAAGCGTGGCTTGAGCCTAAAGGCTAAACAAGAAGTGCCTCTAGAATTCGGCAGAAAGTGGCGAACGGGGGTGTCTTAATGGGATCACATTAGGTTCCTAAATTCCCTCTGCCTACTTTGTTATACATTTTATATGAGCTGGATACAACGTGAAGCTACTGAAGAAACCCGAAGATTAAAAGTTCGACTCCCACTCAGGAGAATGAGTTATATTTTGATTTCCTTGTTACCAATGTAAGGTAAAGTGCAGAGTTGCATTACTTAATACGCAATGCTTCAAAAATTCGGCGGAAAGTGAGGAACGGACTGCCTTAATATTGAAATAAATAAAATATACATATAAATAATAATATCAGCCTACCTCATCATAGGCTAAATTTGGTCTACCAGTGCCTAAAGTCTCCAGTTCTCGTCGTACAGCATCACGTCTTTGCTGCTCCTCTGAGGAGCTGGTCCAGCGCAGCCAGCGTTCACGGAACCCTGGACCTGAGGCGAAAAGTAGGAAATAAATATCTAAAACAAATATGAATCGTCATTCTCTTCAAAATTTCTTTATCTGGAATACAATCGAGTCCAAATTCAATTGCAATTTTTATCTGCGTGGGTGTATTAGTGTGTATAAAGTGAGTGAGTGTATTGATATTTTGAGAAGAATAATAAAAATAATTTTTTTAACCTAACTGTGTGCTTTGACATAGTCAATTAATATACACATCAATATTTAATAGAAAATCGTTAAATATTTTTATCACTTACAATTATTAATATGTTTAATGATTATATAATTCGTTATAAAAGAGCAAACGTTATCAAGGGCTCAATGAGTGCAGTGCCGGTACCGGTGAGGTCCCTGAGCTCGGCGTGCACGTCCCGCAGGCGCGCGCCGGCGGCGGCCTGCATGAGCGCCACGGCCGCGTCCCACTCCGCGCGCGAGCGCACGCAGCGGTCCTGCAGCGCGTTCAGCTGCAGCACGCGCAGCACCTGCCGAAGCGTGGTACTCATGCACTTCGCTCTAATGGCCCTATGCTTATAGCCGCCCTTGCCTCTTTACAACTCAGTAAAGAGGCAAGGGCGGCTTGTTACAAATCAGTTCTAAAGTTATTGATATAATCTGACAGTTACGTTGCAATTGTAGGAGACATCCAAAGCACAAAGAGAGTCGGAGTACTTAGATATTCTTGGTTCAATGTTGACTGTAAATATACAATTTTCAATGAAATGAGGCACGGTATACTTGTTTTTAGTCACTTAGAATGAGCGTTCTGCAAGGTCATCGATAAACTCAACGACGACAAATTTTTAGCTTGGAAGTATCAATCGCTAAGCATCGCGTCACGATTCTTACAGAAATGAGTTCATCTAATGTGTGTGAGATGAAATCAACAAAATTTAATATAGCAGTGGGGAAAAGAAAAAAAAACTTATTTTGAGATCACATGTGTAGTTGTGAAATCACGTGTGTGCATGTGAGATCACATGTGTGACGAATATTAAATAATTTTTAGGAAAGTGAAATATTTTAATTTTCTGGCCTGGTTAATATAACGCGGCGTTTGTTTATGCAAATCTGAAATTCTGCCAATACTCTGTACATAGATTTAACAACTAGTGGTCTCCCCCGCCCACTTTACACGGCAGAGAGCGTAAAGATGGAAAAAACGAATACTTACATCTTTAGCCCGATCTTCCCATTGATGTCTATTTAGAGCTTCCTCCACAGCCGCCCTCTTCACAGGTTCATATATTGGATCGGAATCCGTTGATCGTGCTAATAGTTCTTCAAATTCCTCCTTCAAAGCCTGTCTTCCAGCCTCTATGGATAGTTGGGCTAATTCATTTTCAGCCCATTCACGTAGCTTTATGTCTACGGCTGTGTTGAATTTATCTGGAATTTGTTTATATTTTTTTATTTTTTGTGTACGTCGGCAAACGTGTATTGTATTGTAATTGTTATTTTTATATATTATAGACGTCATTTTATCCGTGGGTCAAACCAAAATAACTAATCGTTGTATATCATATGTGCCGGAGGTATAGGTTCTTCAGTACAGGTTCACACTATCGAAAATTAAAAGATTTTTTCAATTCGAACTTGTGTTGAAGATTTGTTCAAATAAATAAACTCTTCAGTCTTCTACTCTCTTCAAATAACCAAGCAAAAAAAAATATTTTGACAATAATTATTTTAGAATTAAAGAATACTACTACCTTAAAATAAAAAGAAAAAAAAATATAAAAAATATAGAGGTGTTAGCACAAGGTAGTATTATAACTAATTTAAGTTAAATAATAAAACAATCTACAATATATCTAAAAAAGAAGAAGACACAACTATACAGATAAAAATTGTTTTTTAAATTACGAATAACAATTTATTGTAAGTATTAATATATATAAGCTAATTTATGTTAAAAATAGATTATTAAGATATCTATGAACTCAAAAACATCTTAAATAACAAGATTACAATATACGAAAAAAACAACTATACAACTACAAACAGTAAACGATTTTCCTCACAGATACAAAAATAATTAGAATTCTTACTATAATCTAAATCATATGGTTTTCTCATGACCATAGTGTCACTTCCTTTTTGCTTATATTTCACTTGATATGGTACTGGAACATCTATCGGGTAATCTCATTATAATTCAACAATTATTAATAAGAGTTTTATGATTATTTTCAAACCTCGACTATTATAAGGTTACAAATATTTTTTTTAAATTAATATTTTATTTTATATTTTGATGGCGCACTGACCGGCGTCGCGGGCGGCGGCGGGCAGGTACACGCCGTGCAGCAGGCGCGGCGCGGCGGCGGCCCACAGCGCGGCGCCGAGGCGCTGCTCCCAGGCGGCGGCGGGCAGCGCCGACAGCTCCGCCGACTGGTCCAGCAGCGACGCGCGCGCGCGCTCGAACAGCTCGTCGCGGTCCAGCTCGCGCTGCCTGCAACGCGCGGCTGTTAGCCCGGCTTTTGCGTTATCGTATCGTTATACATTTATTTTATATACGCTCACCTAGTGAAAGTATTCTTCCACTCGGTCTCTAGGTTGAACCTCATAGCTTTAAACGCATCGGCCTGTTGCTCCACGGAATCGCGTACCATACGCCAAAAACAATCAGCTACGCCCATCGCTAAGTTACGCGTAGTGACCTGCGCTGCGGATACTAGCCCCGCCCTGGAATATTTGAGTAATTTTATATATAATTGTTTATTTCGAATGTTTGTTTTTTTTAACTTATTTTATTGACATTTGTAGATAAAAAATAATTAAAAGAAAACATATAATTTATTAATGAAAATTGAAGTCAAAATAATATATTATATTTTAAATAGTAGAAGTAATTTTTATAAAATTTAAATCATCCCCATATAGTTATAGCACTTACAAATACATCAAATAATATTCTTTACAATTGCAGATGAAAATATTAACAACCAATAATAGCTTATAAATAATGTGAACCATTTAATATAAATATATTAAGATTCATAAAAAATATATATATCAGCGACAAAAAAGTACAAAAACTCACTTAAATAATTTCGAAGTGCTGAAGAACCGTTCCTCATACTCCCTTATACTTTGTATGGAATCGTCTTTCCTGCTGCGACCAGTCACTACTGCGTAATAACCGAGAGCTTTCATTGGAAACAGCTTGCCCTCTAAAATGCGACGTATCTGAGGAGTTTTGATGGCAAATTGTTTATTTAATTGTATTATGCTGTATATGTGGGTTTGATATTATAAGGTAAAAGTTATATGTACACCGAATGCCGGAGGCAATGCGTGTTGAGCGACGGAACTCAACGTCGCGCTTTTGTCTTGATACCAGAGCGAGCAAATGAAAATATAAATTAAATAAATATTTCATTTCCTCAAGTGAGAATCGAATCAATAATTGACGCGATTGCAGAAACACTTTGTGCCTCTGAGCCATCAAATGAGTTGATAAAAATATTTATATTTTATTATCATAACAATTTGCATAATAATCAAGAAATTTAACTATTATTTTATAGTTATTAATGATAATAATCGAAAGATACATTACCCGATTAGGATTAGCCAGATTTTCTTCAGCGAGGTCGACCTTAGTGAGGACAAATATAGTCCTTTTCCCTTGAGGGTCACAGGACGCTACTAAATCTGTTACATTACTCCTTTCCGCGTCTACTGAGCCATCCTGTAATGGTATGTAGAGTTATTTATTATTTATATTAGTACTTTTGATTTTTTTTATAGTAGTAATTTTATATTTGTTATTAAATAAGTAATTTAAATTTGCTTTTTATTTTGAGCTGTTTCATTTTCTTTGATTGTAGTTCATTTTTTAAAGTTTTGGACAGAAATATAGATAAAATATTCTGTAACGTGTTAGACTTTCGTTAAGGGAAATGTACGTATTTAATATTTTTTTCATAATTTAACAAGACAAAGCGCATTGTTAAATTAAACACTACTCCAAATGAAATATAGCTAAAATAAAATAATAGCAACTCCCACATACCTGTATACACAATATGATCGCATTCGGGTTGTCCATGTACTGCTTGGTGATGTCGGCGATGGCCTGGCGCGTGTCGGGCGCCATGTCGGTGGTCTGCGTGGCGATGACGCCGGGCAGGTCCACCAGCACCATGCGCGGCAGGCCGGGCCCGCGCACCGCCATCGCGATCACCGCCGACGACACCGTGCGGCCGCCGCGCACGCTGTTGCGCATGCGCAGTTCCACTTCCCTGCAACCGGGGCGCCGGATTGTAAGTGATCAAACGGGCGACGCAGCGCGACTCCGTTAGTACAACGTATTTTATACAAAACATACTTGCGCAAATCCACTAAGTCCGATTCCTTGTTGAGATCAAACTCCCTCGATGAATCCCTGAACTGCGCCACGTGGTATGGACCTTCTGACAGTGTTACTTTAACTGGAGCTCTGCAATATTTGTTAATTATATTATTATTATTGTAGTTTATACAGCTCCACGCTGTATTCCATTCCATCATCCACAGCACGATAGGCAGAGGGAACTTAATATTTGAACCACCTTCCGCTGAATTCTGGTGGCATTGCGTGTGGAGTGGCGGAACTCAACGCCACTTTTTGTCTTGACACCAGAGCGAAGAAATTAAATTATAAAATGTAAATAAATATTTTATTTCCTCGAGCGAAGATGGGACCCACAAATTAGTCGCATTTACGACTGTAAAAGACAGTAACTACACACTCGTGCCACTGCGTCACGACTGGTCTCTAGTCTTAAACTAAAGACTAGAGTTTTACTTAAATTGATAGTAAAAATAAGTATGCAGTTAACTGAATTTAATGGCTTTGGGTTTAGAATTCAACCAATTAAATATATTTCTGGACTTTTTTAGCACTAGGCTCTATTTACTTCCATGTTGTATATCTATACCAACAATCTCTTGGTAAATTATGAACTCCTGGTACCTGATAGTTGATTTTATTTGGAAATGTCTCACTTAATAAACGCGATGGTTGCAAGGGGTTTATAACCACAGTCACCACTTCTCCGCTCTGAAAATACAAAGCGCGCTTTGTGGTCCGTTATTGAACACGCACCTGGTGCACATCTCCCCGGCGCCCCTGGGGAAGATGCGGGCCTGAGCGATCATCTCCAGCACGGAGGTCTTGCCGGCGGACTGGTCGCCCACCACCACCACGCGCGGCAGCCGCCCCGCCTCGCCCGACTCCCACCCGGACAGCTCGTCCAGCACCGCCGAGTACATGTCGATTAGGGAGCGCTGGCCACGGGAACATGGAACATACCTCACATATATATATATATTCTTTATTGCACAGATAAAAAAATAGTAAAATACAGTTGAA
>DWAN01000090.1:0-32619 GCA_018230445.1 Heliconius hewitsoni | reverse complement strand
CGGGGTCGTGGGCGGCGGTAATCACTTACCATCAGGTGACCCGCATGCTCGTTTGACGTGTCTTTTCCATAAAAAAAAACAGAGATACCACCAGTGTCCCTATTACTCGGCTACATACATACATACATATAGATATATAATTATATATACATATATAACCACACACTAACCACACAAGACGATCGATTATCAAGTGTCGACCGCACCCCAAAGTTGACGTGATAAACTCCATCGCCGTATATTTCATTTCGCCTGTCATTAATCTTGTCTAGCACCGGCCCGATCGACTGTTTGCTTGCTTCGATATAAATTTTGGTCTTTAATTTAATTTAATTTAATATCAATTTTCTATTTACGTATCTTCGATAAATCGTGTTTGGTGTTTTAATTTTTAAGTATTAATTTAAATAATTAACTTGTAATAATGTGTATAATATTATTTTATAATGTTGTGTATAGTTTTCTATATGTTTATGATATTTAATACAATTGAATATTTTTGAAGAGTAGCTCGTAGGTATTTGTTAGTCTGAACGCGATAGTTGTTGGTTTTAAATATAATAAAATATAATTAAATAAAAAAAATATAATAAAATAAAGTTAATTCGTATTAAAAGGTATGCTTATAGTACACCTAAATGTTCTCAGTTTATTTAGCAAAAGTGTAATCTTACCAACTACTGTGCTATTTTAAATGGGCAAAGTTCTTTTCTTTTCAGCTTTACGCTGTATCCTGCATATTATAACAGGCTAGGCAGAAGAAACGTAGTGTTAAGACATTACCGTTCTCAACACGGCGCGACGGCATTGTTACCAGAGCGAAGAAATGAAAATATTTATGAATAATTTTTAATCTTCCGTTGACTTGAGAGGGAACGGAACCCATAACCTAGATTCACACTCACACTTGTGCTATTGCGCCACGACGGCTATTATATTAGGCTTGATACGCAATGAGGTCAAAATTTTATAGTAATAAGTTTTTTTATATTTAATGAAATGAGCTTTTGGTTTTATATTGTTCAACTAAAGATAACTACTTTCCTTTGTTATTAAAATTTCTTTAATTTCTACCTACAATCTAATTCTTGTGAACGTTTCAGTCTACAATAGCGTCGATTAATCAAAATGTGTGCTTTTAATTTTCGTAAATGATTCGTGTTTCCGCATATTGGAAAGCTTAATATTTGTTTCGAAAGGCATTGTCTTATAATAGATTTCGTGACTTATCATTTTTTTAAGTTATTTTTTTTTTGGGGTATTATATCTATTTATATAATGTATCTTACTGGTCAAAAGCGTGTTTCGTTGTAATGCTACTCCTCCGAGAGCGTTAAATCTATAGTTCTGATATTTTGCAGGAACTTGTAATTGTAATCGTAGTTTTTGAGTAAATTATCAAAATGTGTCTCATACAGCTAAGCTTTAAAATTCACGCATACAGATTGAACTTCGACTAACCTAAACCACCCGCCGTGCACACCACGTGGCGGATCCTAGTTAATATATAATACATTTTACTAATGTAAATATATATTTGTCTGAATTTAACTGAATTTTTTACCGTATAGATAGGTATTGTTAAAATCTGTTTACTGTTGTCATTAATGATTGGAATTAAATTATCGTTACGTCGGCTTACACTGTTATTCTGCTAAATCCGTTTTTTATTTTCTCATTATGAACATTTTATACCATACGAAATTGTAAAAAAAAATACAGATTTGACCTTAATTTTATTTGAAATATATAGTACAAATCAATCTTAGAAAATGTAAGAATCTTCTGATAATACGTATACATATACGTACACTGATAGTTTGTTAAGGACATTTTTTGTCTTTTGTGATTATTTTTGGTTGATTGACTGTTTGACAGGTTTAACTCTACACCGACGATAATTTTTCCTCATCCAAATATATATAAAACAGAAGCACATCGTTAAAAGCCTTCAAAATTCGGCGGAAACTAAAGTGGAGTGTCTCAACACTAGGCTTCCTCTGCCTACCCTGTTATATGGGGGATACAGCGTGAAGTTGTTTTTTTTTTTTTTTTTAATAAAACCATAAATTCAGTATACACGTCATCCTATCCTACATGTAAACAACACATACAATGTGGTGACAGTTCGTGAGTTACGGGATCTAACCGTGACTAACATTAAGGTAATAATTAAAAGTTCGAGTTCGTCTCATTAAAAGTTCTCACCTAAACTCAAACAATCTTGTAGCGGAACACAATACCTTAGGAATTTAACTTTACCTGTTTATGTACAAATATATTGGTTTAATTAATGGTCGTGTTACGTTGTTGTGGTGTTGCGTGGTTGTGGTGCAGCGGGCGGAGTGTGGATTCGATTCCCTCTAGGGAGAATTATTTATTTTCATGTACCAAATATTTTTCATCGAAGATTAAAATAATTCAACGCTCTGTTTACGGCGGCAAGCCTAGGTTCGCAAAAGGCGCCCTTGCCGCCGATGCAATCCTCTCAAGCAGCCACACAATTTAGTTGCTCATGATTGAATGTATTAATCTGTTGGCAAATGCAGCTTAATAAAAGTATTATGGGTGGTATGCGGGCGAAGCCGCGCGTATAATAAGTATAATATAGCTAGTACCGCTAGTATAATATAGTTGTTAAAATGTTGTCCTTAATTACCTTAATTTAACTTTTTCTAGCTTTCAAGTTCTTGCTCCTACATAAAGCAAGTGGCGACTGTCATACCGAGAAAAAGACAATTTTTCATTACGAAAATGAAATTATTATATTACAGTAGCGCAAATAAGATAAAATGGAAAAAACTCACTTTAAACCAAAGATAAATAAGCTTTGAAGTTAAGTACTTGTTCATATTGTAAAACAACTTGTATATTTATAAATTAAAAGTCATTTGTATGTTTGTAAAACTATTTTAAATGATATTCTTTCTCCAGCGTGTGAAAATTTGTACTAACCACCATACAAGTGCATTCACGGGCTGTGCTGGGATAGCTTTGCAATATCAAAATATTTGTACTCTATAAACATAGTAGGCCGGTAAAAAACGCAAACTCCTATGTAAATATTTAAAAAAATCTCTTTGAATGTTGACTACATACTTTTACTTTCGTAAAAAAAATTTTTTTTACTGTTTCATGTTTCGAGTACATTTTATAAAACCTTATCATTAAGCCTATAAAGATTTTATTAATTATTCTATATAAAAATATGAGTAGATTTTAAAATTACTTCTAGAAAAAAATCACTGTTATTTTTTTCGCTACAGCCTTTGAAACTTTTTCGTAAAATTGAACTCATTTGAAAATTATTTTTGTTGTATGTTATTTCTAACATTGCCAAATATCTGATGAAACACTGAAACTCGCTGAGCATACATGGGGGCGAAATGACCTATACCTTGGTCGTCCACCCATAGACAACCGTTGTACCGTCGATCGCTTTACACCCTGTTTATACGTATAGCATATTATATAATAATAAAGATGAAATTAATATATATTAGTCCACAGGGATGTGGAACGTGATAAAAATCTATACTTGATTCATTGAGTTTCATTTAATAATAATGAATGCCATTTCGCATTTTTGGTGAGGTGAGGAGTATACTATTATATATACATATGCGATATATATGCTCTGCTGTCTGCTGCTGCTGCTGATTTCGCTCTGCTGTCGATGCGAAGCGTGGCGTTGAGTTCTGCCACTCAACACGTAATGCCTCCAGAATTCGGAAGAAAGAGGGGAACGGAGTGTCCTAACTCTAAGTTCCCTCTGCCTACCCTGCTGTGTGCGAGATAAAGCGTGAAGCTGATTTTTTTAAATTGTTTATATTATATGGTATGGTTATTTTATTTGTCTGTAGCAATTAGCACAATTAACTTTTGTTATCGTAATAAAATTTACAGATTCTTTTTGTCAATTCTAGTCAGAAAAACATTCATTTTGAAATACGATGAATACTTCGTTACTGTACAATATATTTTAATAAAAAAAATAGATAAAGACCGCCCTTTTCCTAATTGTAGCATTTAGAAAATACTCACCATAAAGACCATTTAAACCGAATGAAGCTTGTGATCCTACAGGTGGTTGCTTTTAAACCGGCGTTTTAATTCAACGTGTTTTTTTTATATAAAACTCTTTTTATTTTGCATCACTCTTTGTGGACGTTTGCCTTTTATCTTCCCTTTGGAAGTCTTTTCCATGAATGCATGCGAAAGCTTAAATGATTTCAGTATTTATTTCTAAGTAAGGCTTTTTTGAGTTTTTAATTTAAGAAATTGTCTGAGATCGGAGTGTTTTACCGCTTTTTTAACAGGTACGGAACCCCGCATATAGCAGGCAGAGGGAGCCTAAATAAGAAGAAAGAAGAAATAAAGAATAATAATTAATTCGCCCGGGTGGGAATCGAACCCATCACCGGCACGTTACCGCTTACCCACACTTACCGCGTAGTCATACCTTAGCACGACGACTGGCCTTAAAATAATATTCTCAAGAAATGTAACTTTATTCCGTATTCATAGTCCACAACTATTCGGAGAGATTTACGCCGCGGCCACATCACCGGCTCTCGTAAACGTTCCACGATGTAGCTCGTGATCGTGACACTTTAGTGTCCAGTTTAGGAGAAATATTGCTTGTACACACTTGCCATGTCATATAACTCCAGCTGTGAATCAGCTTTTATAGTTTTCGTTTGATATATCTATCGTAACATGTCGTGAAAATAGTGTTTTCATGTCGATTACCTCGTAAAAGTACCGATGGATGGGAGGGTTTAATTTTGTTTGGTTTATATGAAAATATCTGATAATATGAACTGTAAATTATGAACAGGAAGCAATGATAAAGGGAGAAAAGAAAAATTAGACGAGACAAAAAAATTTTTTACAGTCTTACATATTTCCTTCAAGAAAAAAAAAATGTTGATGATTTCAGCGGAATTAAAAAAATACATTTGCATAGAAATACTTCTATTTCGTTAATAATTTAGAAAAATAGAAAAAATATATATATATATATATATATATATATATATATATATAGATTTCTCCCGAATTTCTCTTTTATTTGTATTACCTTTCCCTCGTGTAAATAAAAAGTTAAAAATAATATAGCTATACTCCGTTTCACGTTACACGAAATAAAAAATACAATTTACATCCAATATTGGAATTGACAAACGTATGGAAATACTGACAAAGCTACATACAAACATATGTACGTACATATATATATGATGTTTCTTTTAAATAACACGCCCGTGTCGTCGGACGCGGAACGAAACGTAAAATTGAAAAGTTGGTTCAATTTCGAAAACAGTACGGCGTGAGGGCCGCGAGGGCAAACAGAACGTGGATCGTTTGTCCCGAGCACACCTCGCTGTGCAAAGCAGTTTAGGACGCAAAAGGCGCTATCCGGCAAAATTTTTAACGAATCTTCTCTCCCTCTCTCTCAATCTTTTTGAATCGTGATGATTTTCATAGGTTTTTCACTTAACTTTGTGTGATATTTTTGTCTGTTTAAGTCAAAAACGTTTGATACGGTATAGTTTTGTGATCATTATTAAAATTTGTTGAGAAATACATGTAATTAGTGTCTCCAATATTCGCTTAAGACATAAAATTATATTTAAGGCCGGTTGTGGCGCAAGAGCACGAGACGAGAGAGTATTCGAAAGGTTATGGGTTTAATCCCCGTTCATGGAACTTACATTTGAGTTGAATTCCACCACTCAATACACAATAGCTCCAGAATTCGGCAGAAAGTGGGAAACGGAAGTGTCTTCGGAAGTGTCGGAACGGAAAAAACAACCTTAAAACTATAATCACGTATTCGGGTCGCTACCTAATGATAGACGAGGTGTTTTCTGCTTTCGTAACAATTTACGAGGTTAGGTCCCTTATCGCGCGGTCGGCGAAGCCATTAACTAGCACCTTGTTACTTTGCAAAACGCCAGTCGAAGCCTCGTGGGTCCTTTTTAATTACATTCTTCAACCCATTTATACTACAAAGATAAATATTAAGCTGTTTCGCGTCCAAGCGGAGGAGAATGTGTGTCGCTTTCGAAATTACGCCGCCTTTGTCTCTGTCGCAATTTAGATACGATCTGCTGTAGATGTTCTATATTAGGTATAATGAAGGCGTGAAATTTTGTTTTTATGAGTTTAAGTAGGTATTTGTTTAGTTGAGACACGGCACTTACTGGATGGTATCTCTGGGAGTGAATAGTATTTGAAATGTTAATGTATATTGTGCTAATTCTCACGCTCCGTATTTTTATTACAGTTGCAAATTCTATTATATATTAAAATGAAACCGTTATTTAGAATTATATTAATTTTATTTGATATCTGAGACCAATCGTGGCGCAAGGGTAAACGCAACAGGTTGTGGGTTCGATTATCATTCAAAGAAATGAAATAGTTAATGTTTTCATGTCTTTGCTCTGGCATAGAGGAGGCGGTGAGTTCCGCCACTCAACATGTAAGGCCTTCAGAAATGGAAGTGTCTTAATGAAAACAGAGTCCCTTAATAATAGGTTCCCAGGTTCCTTCCGCTTACCCTGCTATGTGTGAGATATTGTACTTTAATATATTTTGGCTGGGAAACATTTATTTTTTCGAGTTAAAACACAGCGAATGCTTGTAATATTCACGCTATTGTAGCGCACGAAGTCAACGTCTCCGCAATGGGTAATGGGTGCTAATTGTCTTTAGCGTTGTGCAAAACTGGTATATAATCCTTATAATAGGTTGGCGAGGTTAATTACTTCACAAAAAGTAATGGGTATATAAGAGAAAAATATAAAATTTCGGGTGGCATCTCTATAATATAACTTATAATTAATACGGCCTTAAATATAATAGCCCATTGAGGCCAGTCGTGGCAAAGTGTGACTGTAAAACCGACTGGTTGTCGGTTCGTTCCCCATTCAAGAAGATGAAATACTTATTTTAATGTATATTTCAATTTCTTTGCTCTGGTGTCGCGCGTCAGGTAAAGCGCGGCGTTGAGTTCTGCCTCTCAATATACAATGCCTCCAGAATTCGGCGGAAAGTGGAGAACGGAGTGTTTTGACACTAGGTTCCCCCAGCCTCCCCTGCTGTGTGCGGGATACAGCGTGAAGCTGATTTTTTTTTAAATATAATATTTAGGTACATGTTGGCTTATATGCATTTTATTGTATAGTGTTATTACTGATTTCCATATTTTGTTGTGTTTACACAAAGTTTTTTGGCCAAAATGTGTTTGGGTCTATACTTCGTATAATATATCTTCATATAATATATACTTTCCTCTTTAAAAAAAAACAGGTCTTTTATCCGGTTACGTTTTCTACTAGCTTTTAAAAAAAACGCAAACTCCTTATCTTTAAAAAATGACTAAGAATAGAGATAAGAGAGGGAATCCACCGACAAGTGTCCAACGGCTCATCTAAATCAGCAATATGCGCAATATCGGATTCCAGTAATATTTCTATCTCGGCGACGTCACGTAAATGGACGGAAGTGCCGTCTTGATTGTGTTAGATCACGTCTCACCATAAAGTGCTTAGTAGATTTTTTTTGTTATTTAATATTTTTCGATTATTCTTATTTGGAATTTTTGTTTATGGTATATTGATACTGTATAGGTGAATAAATAGATGTAAAAAAAAACAGCTTTACGCTGTATCTTGTACACAGCAGGGTAGGTAGAGGGAACCTAGTGTTAAGACACACCGTTCCCCACTTCCCGCTCAGTTCTGGAGGCATTGCGTGGTGAGTGGCGGAACTTAACGCCGCGCTTTGCCTCGACACCAGTGCGAAGAAATAGAAATTTAAATGTAAGTAAATATTTTATAGTGGGGATCGAACCAACAACCAGTCGACTTTACAGTCACACTTTGTGCACCGGCGCCACGACTGGACTCTATATAGTTATATATAGATAACGTAGTTTATATAAAACAATAATAAAATATATCTGTCAGTAATAATTGAATGACATTACTAATACCGATATTATTAATAATCCATACTAATTGATTTAATGACTAGTATTCAAATATTAAGAACTACATGATAAAAAAGAACAAAAAAAGAGGATATTCAATATCTTGCCTATTCACATTTTTTTAATTCTAATGTGAACATAATCGTTAAAGATATACAAAATAATCGAAAATTCTTTAATTTTTTTTAAACATTTTTACCTTACAAACATGAAAATAAACGTTGCTGGTCAGAATGAAACATTTGCGGTTAAACCACAATGCCAAAAGCATTTTTCTTTAAAGAGACTGTTTAAATAAAATATCATTTTTCAAAAATATGAACCTTAAAAGTTACTGTTATTTATTTTAAACTTCGCACTCGAGGAAATAATATATTTAATATTTTTGTTTCTTCTCCAAGCGTTCCTGAGATAAAGGCTCTTAACAGACAGACGGATAAAGTGATTTTATAAGGGTTCTTTTTTTTGCCTTAAAAAGTACGGAACCTAAAAAATATGTGTAAGCAGTCCATATTACTGATCGTAAATAGTATAGCAATATAGGAAGGAACAGGAAAACCGTTACTCGGGAAAGTTGTCAAGAACTAAGTATGACGCTAATAACTAAATCAATCCCCTCATCCAGCGACTCTGGCGCTGTCTATTAAATTAATCTGGCATCAGATGAACATCTCATTTGTAGTCCAAAAGGCTGAGAATATGTTTTATATCTTGCATAGCCTACATATAGTGGGTGAATTTTCATTCAACATACCTAATATTAATACATTTCGTTCCCTACGTTACTCCATTTAGGAACGCCTAGCTTTGTCTCGATGAGCTGAGGAGATTTGAATATAATTTTACATATATACAGTATATGTACTATAAAAAAATATATTAAGCTTTGCAATAATATCGAAAATTAACAATTTAGTTATGATTGAACAATTGCATTTTTTAACTGCCACGCCTTAGACTATTTTAGTGGCAGTTTGTAGGAGGCGATAAGGGTGGTTTGCAATTAATGAAAAGCTGATTTTCGGGAATTTCCCCAGAGATATTGTAGTGCCGAATTGGGAGGCGGATTGAAAAAGATTGTATCTCGACGAAGTTTCTGCTATCTTCTTGCGTGGTTACATCAAATTTGTTGAAGGTAGTCAAATGTTCTTGAGTTGTGACTTTAAACGAGCTTCGTTTTATTTTATAGACATTTATTATTTATTTCCATAATTGTATAAAGGTATTGTCTTTCTTTTTAAAAGAAGTAATAAATAGTATTTAAAATATAAAATCGTTAGTTTTTTTTGTTAATATACTAAACTGGCAGTGCACCGTCAATAATCTACCATAAAATGACGTTGAACATACAACTAAACTCATTACATTTCCAACTACCCGCCAAAGGAACAAAGACCTCAACAGTGAATTAACTAAGGACTTACGTAGCGGGTGTTACCCGCGTTAGGAAAAAACCCTGCGGTCCTTTGCCGCTGACAAGTGAAAGTTGTCAGGCCAACTTCGCCTTTTGTCTCGTAATTAATGTGGACCAACTATTTCTTCTATTTCCTTTTCCTTTTAACGGGTACTATGGGAGCAGAGGAATTGTTAAGTTCCATAGATATGCGCACTAAAATGTGTAAACGTTACATACTTTAGTATATTATATGCCGCTATTAGCGTAACCAAAAGTATTTGAAAGTGTGAACGTAACGTAATTTCTATTGTACCAGCTTATTGTTTTTATCACCATCTTTATTTAAAGCGGCGAGTTCTGAATGTCCTCTCGTAATTATCTTGTTACTGTGACTTTCTACTATTGCGGAATTCGTAAGTTTGTTGTTTAGTGCGACAGTTGTTTTATTTAGTAGGATGTTGCGACTGTAATTTTTGTAATTTATCTTATTAGTTGAGATATTTAGTAGAGAAGAATAGCACGATTTTGGCATGTTCTCTATTCTCAGAAATGCAAGTGTGAAATGTATAAAATATATAAAATTGTCATTGGATTGGCCTTCTTGATTATGGTTATCCATTTGTTTTTATTATATTTTAGTGTAGAATATGAATATAATTTATTTATATTATAAATATTTCAACTAATGTACAATTATCTTATTTTGAAGCCCTTGTAGCGCAGTAGCGCAAGCGTGTGTTGTAAGTTCGATTCCCACTTGGGAGAATGAATTATTGCTTATTAAGTTTTTTACGAAAAATTTAGTTGAGTTCCACCACTCAACACGCCATGCCTTGTAAATTAAGCGTTTTACACTGGATTTACACTTTACCTTTACACTGGAGGATACGGAGTGTCTTAACACTGATTTCCCTCTGCCTACCCTGCTATATGACTAATACAACGAAGCTGAAAAAAAAATATTATTTCATTCGTAATACATTCATCTTATTAAAAAGAATGTCCAATAGAGTCCAATATCATAAAAAAATCTAACATCAAATTGTTTTCCCGATCAACACGAAATGGCACAAATCATTATGGACGTTGCTTGAACTGATACACGGCTGCTAACGACGCCGTTCGGAAATTGCAATACTCGCGTGTCACAGAGCGAGGCACACCGGCCGTATTGATGTGGAATACCTCCGGATGACCATTCTAACTGGACCCCCACACGCCTCCCTCCCCCCTACCAGGGTAGGGATGGAACAGGGGAGTGTGGGGGACTCGGTACTATAGATAATTACGGAAATTAAACGTCCCAAGCCACTGGTTTGTACTTTTATCGTGATTATTTCTCTTTGTCATATGGTAATGTTATGTTTCTAATTATGTTATTATATTAGTTTTAGTTTTGCTGAAGCAGATTTTTATTAGAGCATGTTAAACAAGTGTGATTGTAAATGTGTGGTTGTGGGTACGGTTCCTATTCGAGGGCAGTGAATTATTTTCATTTATTTGCTTTGGTTCTTACCGTAAAACACATTGTTAAGTTCTGTCACGCAACGCGCAATGTTTCGATAATTGGGCGGAAAGTGGGGAAACAAATGTTAAATACTAAGTTCCCTCTGCCCGCCCTGTTGTTTCATGTTTGAGGGATGCATCGTGAAGTACATATAGTTATAATCCACACTTAATTTTGTATATATTTACTTTATATCTACTGATAATATTTTATCAAATGAAAATACATTATGCTGTCATTTTAAATCTATATTTATATTTTATGAAGTTTTAGTACATATTCTTAATACATGTATATGTAAACACATATGTTGTTGGTGTTAACGTATTCAGAGTCGTCCCCTATGCATAAGGTCCTATACGAGGCCCTGTAATCCAATCTCATCACGCTATTATACATTTACATATGCATATGGACATAGTAGATCGGATATTGTGTAATATGTGGAAAATGTATAAATACTGTCAATGGAACTGAGATCAGCTTCACGCTGTATCCCGCACTCAGCAGGGTAGGCAGAGGGAACCTAGTGTACTGTGATAGCTTTTAATAAATTATATTAAGTAATTATTGATATTATTCTTATAATATTTTTTTCTTTTTAGCATCATGATAATATCAGAGTAGGTAGATAGGTAGGAAACCTAGTGTTAAGTCATTCCGTTCCCATTAGGATAATTCCATTCTCCACTGTTTGCTGAATTCTGGCGGTATTGCGTGTTGAGTGGCGGAACTAAACGCCGCAGTTTTATGATATAGTTGAGGCCATCCTGGCTCAGTGGCGCAGCGTGTGGCAGTAAACTCAATGGTTATGGTTTCGGTCCCTATTCAGGGTTATGATTATTTTCACTCTCTAGTATTCAAAAATCAAACGATATATTTGTTGGCACTATTTGACAAATGTTTTAAAACTTACAAACCAAATATGTAATTTAAAAATTTCCAGTCGGCGTGGTGGCATCTTGCAAGGTGCCGTATTTCAGTATATTTTTCACAAGTCTCCCACGAAGAGCGATTCAATTCTGGATGTCAGTACGTACGGGGACAGGGACTTAGCTATTCACATAGTTTTAAGGAAAGCATTTGCTGATATGTAGTAGGTATGTACGTTCTATTTCACTTTCTCCTAAATATTTTTAATATTCTGGATAAAATTTGGTTTTTTTTTCGTTCTTCGTCATCAAGGTTTTACAGAAAAAAGTTGACATTTTATTTTTTAAGTGTATATTTTGTTTTGTTGTTCGTCTTGAGTGCTGCTATATAAAAATTGAAGCTAATGTGAGTATGGTCTCAAACTTAACTATATAATATATGTTTTGATACAAATTATACGTATTTCACGATCAGTTTAGTTCAGTTCAGTTCTTGAGCTAAAGCGTTTCCAGCGTTACATTTGAGCACAAAAGCATTCGTTAATAACTTATATTTTCGTAAGCTTTGTTAAAGACGTTCACGTGTTGTTGTTGGTTAAAAAAGTATTTGTGGCGAGATGTACGCAGTTTTACAAATTTAAATATATAGCCTCGAACTGTTATTTTATTGTTTATTTTTCGGTAGGTTACTATTATTATTTTGTCGAACATTGAGCTTTTTGTTTGACTCGTGTTTTACAGTGCATCAATAAACTGTTATAAACAATGTATATTATATCGACGATCACACACACGCGTACAGCATTCTATAAATATTGGCAATTATTCATAGTGAAAACACATTTGAAGCTGTCATGGCGCACGGGCAACAGGGTGTTCCTGTAAAGTGACGGTTGTGGGTTCGATCTCCACTCGAGGGAATGGAATGAATGGCACCAAGGCGAGAAAAGGAACCCGGCGGTGTGTTGCACCACTTAATATGCAATTGGTGGAAAGTGAGGAATGGAGTCTCTTGACACTAGGTTCCCTCTGCGCTGCTGAAGCTAATTGTTTATTTAAAAACGTTTCGTACGAAAAACCACCAATTCTGTATATTTTAGCGAAAATAAATGTTAACATGTGCTTGTTTTAATTATTAAAACACATTCCAAACGACGTTTCGTTCGTTTCATCGGAGTGCACTGACGCTGCGTGAATTATGTAAGTACCATCCAAACTTAAACTATGAACGCTGCCGCTGTATGACTTCAATTTGTCCGTTTGTATGCTCATATCAACTTTTGACTTGTATTAGGTATAACTTCTCACATTCAATATACAATTTTCGCTACCTAATTCGTTAAGCTCTCAACATGACTCCACATAGCGCCAACTGTATAACTGTTACCGCAATTAAAAGTTTACGCGGAGAATATACGCTAACATTTCGGTTTAAAGTTTCCGGTTTCGACCTACACTCTCCACTTTCTTTTTACCCGAAAAGCTTAATTTAAGCATTACCTTAACTATGTGTAGAAATTATGGTACACGTTGCGTTAACCCTAAAATAAATATGAACCGTTTGACGCAATTATTTTGGCTTTGGCTAGTTGCTTTGTTTTTGTCTCAGCCTCCAATAGCTTATCAGCTAATTAGTTTAATGGGCTCCCGGCGGTACGAATGTGGACACAACGCTTTTTAGGGTTCCGTACTTTGAAAGGTAAAAATGGAATCCTTGTAGGATCACTGTTTGTACACTCTTTCGAGACCATTTGTCTTGAAATCACGTGGAGGTATTAAACTAAAATATTTTAATCTATGGCCCTTTGACGCAAATAAAAAACTCGAGTTTCTTAGTCTAGGCAATCTTATGATTGCCTTGACTAAGACTCGAGTGAGCTTGAGCATTTATTCATAGATTTTGGTGCATTTTGTATGAAATTCGCCGCGTAATCAAAACCTATAGGGTACTTCCCTTGGACTTACAATTATGTAATTTGACATGAAGTGAAAACTTACAATGTAAACAAAGAAAAAATCTAATTTAAAGATAAAAATTGGGATATTTTTATAGAAAAAATCGCTACAAATTTATATTTGTAGTTAAGTTCATACAAAACGAATGCACACGCAAACTTAAGTTTATGAATTTTTGTAAGTTGTACTGCCCGTTGACCTACAATCCTGAAATTGGTACGGAGACTCACACTTAACCGGTTCTATTTGAATTAGTCTTTGTTTTGCTAACGTACCGGGAACACGGTTCGGTCAATAACATAGAATTACAACCACTCTATGGTGACACAAAGAGAATGCTGATTATACTTATTGCTATGCATAAAGAAATCACTCGCGTGAAGCCATCCAAGCCAATTGGGGCGACGTTGTTTTCGAAATGAATCCATAGAAATAATCTTTTGACGCAGCTTTAGTTGCGTTTAAATCAGTTGTTTTAATGAAAACTTAAAATGCTTATTGCCATTTTTTTTCTTTTTCATTATAATGGCGAACGTCGTTATTGTTTTGCTTTTATCGGTTTTTGAATAATAAATTTTGACGAAACAATGTCTTTTGTTCTTTGCATTTTTTTATGTATCTAGCTCGAATATAACAGGCTAAGCAAGTAGAACCTAATGTTGAGATACGTCGATCTCCATTTTCTTTTAAAATTTCAGGAAATTGCGTGTAATGGGTTTTGGCGGGATACTACGCCCCGCTAATGCTACTTACCTGGGAAATAAAACGAAAACATTTGATATACTGAATGGAAATCGAATCCATACTTGTCGCGCTTACAGTCAGGCGCTGTGCTGTTTGTTACTCATTATAAGTAATTTTAACTTTAATGAATGATTGCAATTTATTGTTTTTTATTTTATTTATAGAAAATCTTTGAGTAAAGATTTGCTGAATGACAGTGTATATTGGATGCTGCTCGGTCATTTTAGCTACAAAAATATGATCAAATAACAAAAAATCACACCGAACTGAACTAAAAACTAAAAGTTCCCATCGATCCAGTGTGTGCTGATAACATTCAAGGTAGTAAGTCATATTTTCATTTTTTTTGGATTTAACTTCAATAACTTGTTTGTTAATTGAAATATATTGACTGAGATCTGACGTCACTACTTCGCATCAGTTTAACAATAAATATTTATTTTATTTGATAAATTAAAAAAAAAACTGTGCTTATTATTTAAGTTTAAGTAAATGTACTTAAATTTCCAATGCTTTTAAGAGAAGCGCAGCTTTATATTGCTGATATCGTCAAAAGCTTAAGTAGTCATTGAAGATATCTTTAAGCTTACTTTGCGTTTTATGTATGCGGCACAATCTTTCTATTATCGTCAAGTCGTTAAAATAAAAAGCAATGCTGGAATGGCGTGGAATGTAAATAAAATAAAGAAAATGTAGAGAAATCAAGTTATACAATAGTTGTAATTTTATAGTATTGATTGCATTTTTGTATTTATGTAATAGTTGTGATTTTATAGGATTTAGATTGATAAGACAAATCGCGGCGTTGAGTTCCGCCACTCTACAAGCAATGTTTTAAATAGAATGCCGAACTGTGCTGTATTTTTTTAACATTCTCTGAGCTTTGTCTATATATAGAGAAAAAGAGAGATGCATAAAAATATAAAAGTTGGAAAAACTTAAAAAAAAATGTTTTATATAATAACGTATGTACGTTATTGCTGATGTGGCCCGGACAGCTTACAATTATAAAGCAGCAAGTTGCGGTTATTTTTAATGAATACGAGCTGAAAGTTACGAGCTCTCATTAGCTCTGTGTACCCACTTTTGGCTGTGAAATGATATAAACGTTTTAGCTTATTTAGTTTCCAGTTCTCATTTTAGTGCAGATATTTTATGGTTTTAATTCAGAAATGTAAAAATGCTGAACGTCCGCATTATTATGACTTGTGTTGACATTTCTCTTCCTTTGGGTGTCAGGTGTTAGATGTCCGATAAATGTTTGGTCTTGACGGAATATTGGCATTTTAAAAATTATATCTAATTATATTTTAAATTTCTGTTTTTATAAAGATTTACTTCCTCACTGTCGTAGTACATTTACTATATCTATATTTATTCAGGTTGTTATTCGTTTAGTTATAAACGTGTAAATTTACTTGTTCTCCCAATATTGCACTTTTTCCAACGAAATTCGCGAAATACGTAGCTTAGTTTAGGTCATGTCATCGAGGGGCAGTGGGACGGTGTCTAACACGTGACGGTTTCGCAACCACGCATTCGTACTGAGGGCATGGACTTGTTTTCTTGCATATTTCTTTTTTGGGGAGGCGAAGTGTGGCGTTGAGTTTCGGCATTTAAAACGTGACGCCTGAGAATGAAGCGATAAGTGGATTATGGATCGAGAGAGGTTTTCCTTTGCCTACCCTTATTTCTACGAGATACAGCGTGCAGCTGAAAAAAAAAGTTATATTTTAAATTAACTATTTGTGATATATTATGATTTAGTAGATTATTTGTACATCATTAATGCAACTTAGTAAGCGACGTACATCATTAATGCAACTTAGTAAGCGACATATGTAAGAAGAGATCACAGATATGCATTTACAGTCTAATATAGAAACTTCTTCCGAGTGGTTAAATATGAAAACCGTTGCATTGCTGAATAGTTGTTGAAAGTTCTAAGCTTGTTATCAGCGGGAATAAGCGACTAGGAACTTCTAATCAGCCTCCTTCGTAATGACCTCTTTTGTTTGTTCAGACTGCGAAGCTATAGGATGGATTGGAATTTTCTATCTGGAGGACAAAATATTGGAGAGAGTTAGTAGAAATTTGAAAAAAAAAATTATACAATTTTATTCATTACTTCAATTTCATTTAGGCTGTTAATTTCAGTTTTTCTCTTTTTTGTGGCAAGTACCAGCATAGGCAGAACTCTACAAATCCTTCATTTACGTTTTACTTCGTATTTAATAGTAATTAACTAATTGTTTTTTGTATACATAGAATTAAAGTAATTTTATGTTCTATTTCTTGTTTTTTTTTCTTTAATTAAGATTTTAATTTATATAGTTGCCAGTATATTGTAATTGCAATATATTAAATCAAATTCGCATTCAACAAACACAACGCGGGCACTTTGTTGATGTACCAAGCAAACCACTATCTAACATGTTAATGAAAGCATCGTCATAATCCCCACTCAGACCAACGTGTGTATCTAAACGCCAGTGCTAGTTAAACAACCACTGGTTAAATCTACAACTGTACAGCGTTGTACAGACATGCTCTACGTACATAGTATATGTATGTAGTATAATCCAATGCACGCTGTATCCCGCACACAGCAGGGTAGGCATAGTGAGCTTAGTGTTAAGACACTCCATTTCCCACTTTCCGCCGAAATCTGGAGGCATTGCGTGTTGAGTAGCGGAACTCAACGCCGCGCTTCTATTTCTATTTCATTCCCACGAGTGAGTATCGATCCCACAACCAGTCGATTTTGCAGTCACACTTTGGGCCTCTGCGCCACGGGTGGCCTCAATTGTTCAAGCATATATGAAAACAATATTTGTAAATGTCTCGAATACAAGCGAAGTTTCTGTATTTGGTGGAAATAATGCTCCGCTCGTACAGTGACCGTGATGGACGACGGTAGTTGCTCCGCTATATTGAATACTGCGAAAGTTACAGTGGAAACGCCAAACTCGATGTGAGCTCGTATAGAAATAAAGCCGTCACGTCGCCTTCGATGCGGGTTGGTTTTACTCTTATGTTCAACAGTTGAGAGAGCGCCTTGTGGATTTTGTTTTGACGTGAGGTAAGCGGTTTTGTTTCGAGTTGAACGTGTCTTGTAGCAAATTTGTATGTTATAATGCACTTAATGCTTAAATTGCACGCTATTAGGTTATTTTGTTGGTCAATTTCATATATTTGACAAGTAACATATGGAACTGATGGCTGTTGATGCCGAAAGGTTCTCGTAGAAGATAGAAGTTTAAGATTCGGAAGACGCTTAGTGGGCAGAGCGCTTACCAAGGGGACTGACGGTCTGGTCAATGTCACCGGAAGCCGATGAACGCAGGAAGTGCAGGACATATTGTCGTAGAAATCCTAAGGGGAATTTATGTCCAGCAATGAGCTTATAAAAAGCTGGGATGAAAAAAAAATAATTATAAGTATCTTGTACTACGTCTGTTCTAATAATTATTTTATAAAAAAAATGTCTGTGGTGTTAGAATTTATGTTCTCACGCGAAACTTTTTTTATTATGTAGATGCTATATTAGATAAGTTTTACAATGTTCCTCACCCAACATGTCAAGCGGAAGCGAGTTCACCTATTTTAGACTAATTTATGGCTGTTCATAAGATCGAATGTTATAACTCAGGTTGTTGCAGAATGTAAATATTATTATCATAGAAATAGGCTTTTTGTTGAAACGTGATTCCTATAAACACAATAGTTGTAAGCTAGCGTTAGACATTTAAAAATAATTGAGATTTTTTTGCCAATTAAACAAAGCCTGATAGTGAATTTCACCTGGAGAGTGTCAGAGAATTAGAAAAAAAAATTGGTAAAAAAATTGACATCAATCTTTTAAAAATTAGGTGCTCGAGTGACTATAAAAAACGAGCTGTAGCAGAAGAATTGGACGTAGCACAAAGTCCTACGATCATGGCGCGGACTTATGTATGGACTTTCATCGAGTTGTGAAATTTCTACTTAATTATAAAGTAATAAAGTGTTTTGTAGTATTTAAACAAGATTGAGTGACCGTTTTGGTGCAGGAGCACAAACACGCGATTGTTAACGTGAAGTTTGTGGGTTCGATTCCCACTTGGGGAATGAAACATTTTCATTTCCACAATGTAAACGTAAGTGTAATGAGACTAAAGCGCGGCGGTGAGTTCCGCCTCAAGCCGCCAATGCCTCATGAATTTCGTGGAAAATGAGGAACGGAAGGTTTTTAATGAGAACGAAATGTCTTAACAGGTTCCCTTCCCAGATTCCCTTTTTCTACCCTGTTGTGTGCAAAATACATGGTGAAGCTAAAACAGGATTGAATCTCTCTATTCTATAATAGACGTATAAAAAGTAAATATTTCGTCGTTCATCATAATTACGCACTAACACCACACCTATAAATATGCTTGTTTAATAGTTCATAACAAACCAACATTACAACTGCACACAGTATTAATAGTTGAATATTTTGACAAATGAAACGAGTCGCCTCCAGCGGGTCGAGCCAGATAATGAGCTCTGATCGCTAATGCTATATGCTAGCCTCTATTGACTTCTCTAGTGTGGTGCGCCATAAATCCGTTACGTTTATCGTCTCTATGTAGGTACCGTGTTTTCGACGTTCTCATTTTCGGTTAGAAAAATCTTTTGCCGTATACTTTGGTGGTGGATTTATTTCTGGAAACTGTATTGGTAAATACTGAAAATGTTGACAGTCGGTTCGGTTTGTTTTAGTACTATGTTTTTTTATAGATTTTTCATCCTGTGGCGTTTTGATGTTAGATGTTTGAGTCTAACTCAGCAATTTGTGTGACGGGAATGTGCTTAATTCGGCATTGAGTTTCGCCACACACGCAATGTCTCCAGAATTCCGCAGAAAGTAGGGAGCGGAGTGTTTCAGCACTAGGTTCCCTTTGCCTACCTTGCTATATGCGGGATACAGCGTGAATCTAAAACAAAAGACTTGAGTTAAATTAAATTGACATCGCATCGCATCCATAACATATATTCTAATATAAATGATAATAATAAAAAAACAGTAAAATTAATTGATAAGCAGAAATTATACGAACATGTCGATAGGCACCCTGTATAAAACTAAACTGATGTATTTGGGCCAATATACATGAGTGAGCTATACTTAAGATGGGCCCGACCGGTAATGTGATGTGAACTATCCTTTATTGACTCGCACGGTGTGGGCGTTATAAATTCGTTTTGTTTATAGCTCCTCGGCTAAACGAAGCATGGCGTGTGTGACAGTATGAACTTTTGATATCCAAGAGTTAGGGGTATGTTTTGTTTTTTTTATGCTCTAAGTTAAATATTTTATAATTTAGTTTGTCGTGGCGCATTAGTATGATATATGACTGTCGACGTTGCAGGTGTGGGTTCGATTCCCGTTACGTAGAGTTAATTATTGGATATTTTCATTTCCTCGTTGTGGTAACAAGACGAAACATTGTATTGAGTTCCACCACTTAACATGTAATGTCTCGGAATTTCGACTGCAAGGGGAGGAGAGAGTGTTTTAGCACAAGTTGCCGTTTATCTTTGGGTCCCCCGGGACCCTGGTGTATAGTAAAATATATAATATTTGAATTATTTAAGTAAATATTGATATAATTTTAACTGCTATGTAGTATAAGTTATATTAACAAATATAATAAAATGTTGCTCTACCGAGGGGTCAAAGATTATAGCTCAAACTCTATATAACGTGCAATCGCATAAGATGTGAGCATTAAATCCGTACTTTGCTTAAAGATGAGTCACGACCAGAATCTAAATCTGCTCTCAGTATGAAATCTAAATAAATCGATTCTGTACTAGTAGCAACACTGAAATATTCACATGGTACTATACAATATTGACATGAAATTGTTTTATAAAACCTAGTGATAAAACACCCCGCCTCCACTTTCCGCTAAATTTTAGAGGCATTACGTGTTGAGTGGCGGAACTCAACGCCGCGCCTTGCCTCTACACCAGAGCGAAGAAACGCCAATGTAAATTTAAATAAATATTTTATTTCCCCGAATAAGGAATTGAACCCATAGCTAGTCGCTTTTTACATTCACACTTTGTGCCCCGATTGATATTATTTAATATTTATTAGAGTTTTTTATACTCTAAAATTTTATTTTATTTAACTCGACCCGAAAATTGGAATTTGCATTATTTAAAAGACGTTTATGTAGAGTTATTTTAAATTCAGTATTGGTCGTTGAATAACCTACGAACGACGCGGCCAAACTAGTGGGACCATAAAACCCGAATTGAACGAGGCTGAAGTCGACCAATCTCTTACATTTATACGAACTGTGTTGATGCCCACTTAAACATTCTTTATTGACTTCTCTCTAAAAGGGAGAATTTTTTTAGTGCTGTATATAATGCATAACAAATAAACATTCGTTGGTGATGTAGTATAATTAAATTACAGAAACATTTTTACATACAATATAAATGTATAGCTCTTATGATATGGTTACAAAATTTTACCTTAACTTTTACTTTAGGAAATATAAGTCGAATTTGAATATAATAGGCAAAAAAAATATATACTTTCTGTTTCATCTACGATCCAAATAGATGAATTATGTTTAAAAAATACTGACAAATTTGGCGGAAATTGGGGAACGGAGTGTCTTTAGACTAGGTTCCCTCTGCCTACCTTGCTGTTTGCGAGATACAGCGTGAAGCTGATTTATTTGTTTACTACCCAAATATGCTAGATCCGCTGCTACAACATTGATGCCTAAACGTACATACTCTGCAAAGGCTGTCCCTGTACATTAAATTTGCAATCAAGGGAAACGTGGTCCGGACATGTATGGTGATTTACGGCTCTTAACGGCTAGGTAAATATTTGGTGAATGCGCCTCGCGCACGTACCTAGGCACTAGGTGCCTCGTGTGTGGCTACCGCAGGCGCGTCACGGAAACGTCCATGTCCAACGGACGCACCACACGCGGCCCACAGTCAGCCAGACGTCACGTCAGCACGCGATGTCACGCTGTTCCTGATGTTTTTCTGATGGCTCAATTTTGTACGGTTTGTTTTTGTGGTTGTACTAGTGCAAGCAAAAATATTCAATTTTTTTTTACATAAGTTAGAGGCTTTGTGCCATTTTGATGTTTAACCTCTGTTACTGTAATGTATTATCTAAATCAGCGTAGTAGTTTTTGTGTTAAATTGGAACAAACAACTATGTATATTTACAAACTGTACATTTTTGATTTTAGGATGATTATAATACAAGTAGACAAGAAGGATAGTAGGATGTCACTATAAAATATTTATAGCCTATTTAAATTTTAAAATAATTCCAAATTTTACCTAAAATTCTAATATAAAAAGCAAAAATTACATTGTAAATATCACCAGCGAAGCCTCTATCTAACGTCGTACATCACAACCCTATAGGGAAGCCATAAATTTTTCCACCTACCCTCGTTTTAGACGAAATTAAATTATGCCAACTTGGATTTTATATCTATTAGGGAAACGTACGCTCCCCTGGGCTAAGATTTAGAAGGCGGCTTTCTCATTTCCTTGGGGTGACGTCACACTTTACCTTACCTTACCATAAAACAGGTTCCCGAGCGTCAAAGGAACGTCTGAGGGCATGTTTGGAAAGGCTCTATCGATCTTACACCTGACACCGTTAAAGTGTTTATTGCGTCGTAAACTTTCGTAAATAGACCTACTATCTGATTTAAAGCGATAGCTTGCTGCTGATATTAACTCTTTTATATAAAAATGATGAAGGGAGAATACTTACCATTAAAATGTAGAATAGTGAGGCTAACTCTAGGGACTAAATTGTTATTATTTTTAATTTTCATTTCTTCGGTCTAGCACCAAGGCGTTGATTTCTCACTTTACTCAACATGCAATGCTTCAAAAAATTTGGCGGAAAGTAGGAAACGGAGTGTCTTAACACTAGGTACCTCCTGCCTACCCTGCTGTGTACGGAGACAGTGTGAAGTTGTTTTTTTATTATATAAACAATGACAAAGGCAATAAGTCTTACCAAGAATTCTTCATACGTTTTAACTAAATGTAGAATAAAATAGTAAAAGCAAAATTAAATAAGCGTTTTAGCAGGAAAAATTGTAGTAACTAAATTTATTATGATAATGGAAATTAAATATTAAGGCCAGTGCTCTACGACTACGACTCGCTGCACACGTTCGACCAGAAATTGTTTTAAAATTTTCATTTAATCTATTGAAATAAGTTACATTAATTTTATTAATATATTTTTTTCCGTTATTTGCAGGTACGTTCGTTGAAATTGTAAATTAACCTGCAAGAAGAGGAGAGAAAAATAAAAAGTTTGTATGAAATTTGTTAATATTTTACAAAATGCGATGGCTAAAATCTTTTTTAATTATTTTTTTCTTCATGCTGTATCCCGTTTATAGTAGGGTAGGTAGGGAAGAGTGAACCTATGTAGTATTAAGACTGTCTTCTTTACACACCGACCAAAATTTACAACAGCAAATACAACTCTTTAAAATTAAAACAAAAATTCTGTGGAAGGAAATTCTATTGTAGAAATAAATAATCCGGCCAAGAGCGAGTCGGGCCCGCCTTAGAAGGGTTCCGTAGCAGCTAATAAAAACACATATATTACCTTAACCATCATTATATTATTCTTGATATACTTTTTTTTAAACTATTACTATTTGAAAATGGAGGTGGCCGTCAATTCGGCCGAATGATATTTTTTTTATCTAAATTATCATATATCTTTTTACCCACAAAATCAATTTTGTTAAAACCAATTCTCGTATAAAGTGCGGCTAGAATCAAATAATCAAAAAACTTTCGTAAAAACCTCCATAACATTTAAAAATACCTTTTTGTCATCAAAAAGGTATTTTATAATCTAAAGAGCATTCAGTGTGATGCACTCTCTCTTTTTTTTGTTCTTTCCTCAGTTAGTTTAGGTAATTTACTATTAATAATTTTATAAAATGGATTTACCTTTCAAAATTCCACCTTAAATCATACTTTTACCTCCCTTTAAATAATATTCTGGTGTCGAGGCAAAGCAAAATGGAAGCGTGGCGTTGAGTTCCGCCACTCAGCACGCATTGTGTTCAGGATTCGGCAGAAAATTGGGAACAGGGAGAGTTAACACTAAGCTCCCTCTGCCTACCCTGCGAGGCGGATACAGCGTGAAGCGAAGAGAAAGTATTATCAAATTTTACAAATTTTCATTTGTGACGCCTTAGGTCTGACTGAAACAGCGCAGCGTGAAATTGGTATTCCGAGCTCAGTCATATGTAGTCTCTTTGAATATCTACGATAACGAAACGCCTTCGTGCCAGTATTATTGCTTATAGATCAGAATAGCCCATAGGCTACAAGATATAAAGACTATATAATATGATATTAATTATAAGCGGACGAAGCCGCGTTTAGGTCGCTAGTTGTGAATAAGCACACCAGGATCGTTGCTTATATTATGCGAAACGAATATGTGAAAGGAAAAGAAAGTATGTGAAACGAATTTCACAAGATAATAAACATAATTTTTATCATTTACCTTATTTACTAGAAAAGATTTGAACCCGATCCTAGTGGAAATCACATAGATCAATGGTCAGAGCGCTTTGATATTTTCGAAAAGACACGGGTTCAAATCCCGCTACGTAAATTATTTTAAACGTTTATAAATAGTAACAATATATTTATTCATTACTAATATTAAAAACGTCCATATGAATTAAAGACGTATCTATAGGGCAGTAAATAGTTGCGGTGCCACCAGCGACGTTGTGAATTTTAATGAATTTAAGCGCAACACGACCCCAACCTCTAATCCAAGGAGCTTCCCTTCGTTTGTATAGTTTTACATTGTTTTAGACTGTGCTACTGAAATATATTAGAATATATAGTTTTGGGAAGTATATATATTTTAAAATACATGTTTTATTTCAGTTTTACACTGTATCCCGCATATAGTAAAGAGAGAGTCAAGACACTCTCACAACCTTCCGCCGAATTCTGTAGGTATTGCCTGTTGAGTAGCGGAACTCAACACCGCTTCTTGCCTCGACACCAGAGCGAAGAAATGAAAATATTAAATATTTAATTTCCTCGAATGTTCTACCGCCGTTACAGCCACCCAACAACTGAACACAATATTCTGATATGATATGAAATTACAATAACATATATTTTTTTATATAACAAAATGTAACAATTCATACGAATTCATAATAGAGAGTTGTAAATATTTTCCAGCGGAGGCCGGCGTGAGCGTCGTGAATTTTAATGAAGATAAGCGCAATGCGCCTTAAACCTGTAATCTAAGAAGCTCGCCTTGTTTGTTGCGTTTATACGGTCCGTGGTTATAATACAACAGCAGTGAAGTATCTATGTTTTTGTATAGTGTATACAAATCATAATTTTCTTGATTTTTTAATGGTTTTTTTTTGTTTAGTTTCCCGCTGTATTCCGCACTTGGCAAGATAGTCAGAGGGAAACATTTCAGTTGAGTGGTGGATATAAACGCCGCGCTTTGGTTCGATACCAGAGCGACAACAATAAAATATTGAATATTTCATTTCCTCGAGCGGCAATCGATTTCGCAACCTGTCGCGTTTACATTCACAGGCTTGTGCGACTGCGCCACGACTGACCGTGAATTTTGATGGAGATTTTAAGTAAAACTTACTGTTATTTTATAACTAAGCGGTATTGTTAGGCCAAAATCTATCTTCCTATCAATTAACCGCCAGAGAAGAGGCAAGTCGTGAAGCAGGGACACAAACGTGCGACTGTAAACGCGACGAGTTGTGGGCTCGATCGGCGATCGGAAATTGAGCTCTTGTCTCTTTACACTAGATGGTTCTCTCTGCCCACCCCGCTATATACTGGAAGCAATGTGAAGATAAAAAAGAACAACAGATTGTCGTGACACTTTGTTCTTTTGCTATTAGTTATAACAGTGAATAATCGTGAAACTAAATAAAAACAAGCTTAAACAACCGATAAAGAGTAGAAATGTCATTATACCATATAGTACGGGAGCCAAAATCAGTAGACTTTTGTTATATTACATAATCTGAAAGTTCCTGTGCGTATACGAGTACACCCAACACCGGTGAGTAGAAGAATTTGGTCGGTGCTTACTTTGGCAGTTATTACCTTATATTTGTTAAGCTATAAGCGTCGTCTAACATATTAGGAGCAAACATATGTTTTCTTCACATTAGTTAAATAAAATTTATAATATAAATATAATTATCTTTTTAGTTGTAACTTTGCTATTATATATTCGTAGGTGCTTGTTGTTTATCAGATTTTGTGTGGTGTCTGGCAGGGAGTGAAAAACATGATAAGATCTGGCAATGGATAACGTCGTTTTTTATATTATAAATGTATATATACCAGAAAAATATTTTAAAATATTTATATATAATTTAACGATATTTATATACTATTTTATGCATCTTATTTACCGGAGTTCAGCGTGGTGCAGAGGCACAAATGAGTGAGTTCGATCCCCACTCGAGGAAATAAAATATTTACTTAAATATATATTATCATTTCTTCACTCTGGTGGCAAAAGCGCGGCATTGAGTTCCGCGACTCAACAGCAATGCTTTCAGAATTCGGCGGAAAGTGGGGAACGAAGTATCCTAACACAAGGTTCCCTCGGCCTACCCTCCTGTGTGCGGATTTTTTTTGTTTTTATTTTTTTTTTGTTTACCAAAAAAACTGCCATCCAAATTTGAATTTCCATGATCGTAATTGCCGGTGTTAGGAGTATGCACAGAGAAACTTTCAGGTTTTTAGGATAATGAAGGTTTGGCTTGGTTTGACTCTTAATCCAATAGTAAAATTATGTATATATAAGTATTTAATAGCTACCCCTTTGAAACGTGTTACGACTTCAATAAAATTATACTAATTTTATTTATCTTTTCCACCACGCTAACGTTATACGAGTACTTTAACAATAAATAATTTAAATGTTTCAAGTGTTAATACTAAATCATTTAAATTTTCGATTTTAATATTTAAAAAATCTACTTCACGCTGTATCCCGCATACACCAGAGTAAGCGGAGGGAATCTATTGTTAAGACACTCCATTCCCCCCCTTTTTGAATGGCGGAACTGACCGGAATTTGTGCCTTGATGACAGAGCGAAGAAATAAAAATATTAATAAATACTAATTCATTCCCTCGAGTGGGGATCGATTACAGTCACCCCCCTTGTGCCCCTGTGCCACGACGGCCTCACTCTGTATTTTATGGTAGGTTATATCAAGTTCATCGATATTTCAATTTAAATTAAAATATGTCAGTTAAAAAAATTGTATCGTCGTAATTTCGTTATCCAAACGGACAAAATGCATGCTTAGTCACAAACAGTTAGCCTTGTCTTATAATATAAATGTACATTTCTTGGTTATATACTATGATGAATTAAAAAGAGCCACTACCCTGAGTGGCATAGAACCCACAATTATCACCTTAATACATTTTTTCGATCAATTTTCTAAATTAAAAATATATTTTATATCTCTATGTATTAATAATCAAAACAGTTTCACATTATGTGTTCCGCACACAACAGGGTAGGCAGCGGGAACGTAGTGTTAAGACACTATGTTCCCTCGTGAACGTGTTGAGCGGCGAAACTCAACGCCGCCCTATGCCTCGACACCAGAGCGAGGAAATGGAAATATAAATAAATATACCATTTCCCTCGAGTGGGGATCGAATCCACAACCAGTCGCGTTTACAGTCACACTTTGTGCCCCTGCGCCACGACTGGCCTCAACATAGCACAGTATATCCCATCTATTGCAGTACACCAAACACCTTACGTGCACCGGCCATGGAACTAGAACAAATGGGAGACGCTCGGATATCGTAATTGCGACTGTTATTGTAAAGGATGTAGCTTCGGATAAATGTCACCGTCCACGAATTTATTATCGCTGCCACTCGCCTATATTAGCTGCTCTGCATACATTGTTAGGGTTGTTTGTGTTTGTGTATGTTTGTCTTGTGTTTTATTTTATATTTGTGTTTTAATGTAACTTTGTAAATGAACTAAATTATTGGTTTTACGTTTTTTTTGTTGTGTCCGGTGTTACTCCATAGATAGGAGCGAATAAAAATATTAAAGGATCTTATTATCGTAATTTAAGATAAGATTTTTAAATGATCCATTAAAAAGACAGTTTGGGTTGTTACGTTATTTTTAAACCTACCGAGGAACCAGTTTATAATAATGTCAATTCTATTGAGAGAATATTTCTTTATATAAATAATAAAAATATTTTCTCAATAGAATGTGAGTAAACCAAGTTAACATTTTTAATTATTCAAATTGTATAAAAGAAAAACTTTTTTTTATATCAGCTTCACTCTGCATCCCGCTCACACAGCAAGGTAGGCAGAGGGTTTCATATGATAAGACACTCCGTTCCCCACTCTCCGCCGAGTTCTGGAGACATTGTGTGTTGAGTGGCGGATCTTGACGCCGCGCTTTGCCTCGATACTAGAGCGAAAAAAAAATTAAATATAAATGTACATAAATAAAAAACGAAAACATTTTTGTTATATAATATATTTTCTAAAATGTGCACAACCCTACTCGAATAAAGATATGCTTCACGTGATATACTGAAGTTGTTCGAAATTATTCTTATCATGAATACACGTCGCTATGTATTAGTGATTCAAAGTAGCTTTTTCATAGTTATTGAATTTTCTTACATACCATTTTCACTTTAGTTAGTGAGCTCGACGTTTGCATCGAGTTTTCCTCAGCTTTTGAATGACAATTGTTTCTTACAATTGCAATTTTGTATTCTTAGTTTTTTCAAATATTTAATTTTATTTTAATTAAATATAAAATAAATTAAATCAACTTCACGCTGGATCCCGCACACGGTAGGATATTCAGAGGGAATCTTGTGTTAAGACACTCCGTTCCTCTCTTACCGCCTAATTTTGGAGGCATTGTGGGTTGAGTGGCGGAACTCTACGTCGCGCTTGCCACGACGCCAGAGCAAAGAAATGAAAATATAAACTTAAATAAATATTTCATTTCCTCGAGTGGGGATCGAACCCACAATTTATATAATCCTTATATTATTATGATATGGCTCGTTTCTCTTATAAGTTAAAGAAAAATAATATTGTGTTTTTACTGGTGTCGGCTCTTTATTTATCGTAAAATATCCGATACAATCTCTATAAGAAAACTACTACCTATAATTTAAAACGCTTGCATTTGTTGTCGAGTGGTCAAATAATAGTTGTAAAAGTTATATTATTTATATAGTTTCTATGACCCCTAACTACATAGTTTCTTTTTCTTTCGTTCTTAGTTATACATTGGTTTGGAGGAAATGCTTAATGTCTTTTTTGAAGTACTATAATGAGGTCGTAGTGACCCAGTGGCACAAGAGTGTGACTGTAACGCGACGGGTGTGAATTAGATCCCCACTCGAGGAAATAAAATATTTATTTAAATGTATATTTCCATTTCTTCGCTCTAGTGTCGAGGCATAGAGTGGCGTTGAGTTCCGCAACTCAACATGCAAAATAATATTTAAAAAAAAATCCCTCGAAAATTCGGCGGAAAGTGGGGAACAGTGCGTATTGACACTAGGTTCCTTCTACCTACTCTGCTGTATGCGGGATACAGCGTGAAGCTGATATAGTGAAATTTTAAACAATTCAAATAGTTTTTATATAGCAATATACGTGCGTAGATTTAATTATTCAATTACCAATTTCTTCTTTCCAAGACTGTTAACCGAAATATAATTAAGAAATAACAAACAAAATTAATACCAATTTTTTATTAAAAAAAATATATATTCGTAATCAATAATTTCCCCAGAACGATGGTCACTAGCGCGTGCTGAACTGCAATCTAGTAGTATTTATAATAAAACACTAGCTACGGTTATTAGATTTAAACGCTGTAACAATTTCTAAACTCATTTACAACGCGGCAGAGAACACGCGATGTGGCGAAACTTCGCCCATATTGCTATAATAGCTTGTAATTCAATGGGTTACTGGGTTAAACAGCGTTGATCGTAACCGACTAAGGTTCAATTCTTTATGGAGGATGTATATTGAAATTTAATATGGAAATTATGAGACCGTCGTGGCGTCGTGTGACTGTAACGTGATGGTTGTGTGTTCTATTTCCACTCGCGTTTAGCGCTCCATTGTCTCTGACGACCCCGTTAGGGATGCAGCGGTGAAACCAAGATTCCCGATTGTAAATTACATCTTTAGGCGTAAAGAATCAGAGAGTTACAACGAACACGTCTCCACTTTCTTCTTCAATATTCTTCAGTTTATGAAATGTATATTGTAATACCCACTAAAACAAATAGAAGAAAGTTTGTATCACAATAGCAAACATTTAGATGTTACTATTTCCCTGTACATTTACTAAGTACCTTTCAACTCAACAAGAAAAGTTCAAACTTGAGAACTCTTTGTTTATTTTACGGTTAGTTTAGAGGAAACCTCGTTATAAGAAAAATAAAGTTAACAATTTGCGAGATGGACTTAATATTTTAAACGCTTCAATTATTTTGCTACTTTTATGTTACCATAATTATTATTTATAAAAGGAATGTATTTAAAACAAGTTTATAATTTCGTTTAATAAATTTATAAAACATTCAACACGGTTTACCTTTTGAAAGTAAATAATTTTGTATAATTAAAAATGTTACCGCACATTATACAGAATACCTCATCACTGACAAATCTTTTTAACATGGTTATTTTAAATGGTTGGCATTTTTTTTTGTATTTTTAATTAGTGACAAAATTGACAACAGTATGGGACGCACCTGGAACATGTATTTCGATCAGGAATTTTTAATTTAACATCGTATATTTTGGAGGTGACGTTGTCCAGAGTAAATTTTACAGATACTTTTGGTTCGTGAACATTTTTCATTGAATTTTGTCCTGTCCTGCCCACAAGCGGCTTTGTCTACATATCGCTATACTGGAGCTAAATTATACAAATTCTCTACGTAAATTGTAACGTATGTGTTATTGTGATGATTAAGTTATGTCACTGTAAAGTTTAATCTAAATTGGTTCAGTAGTTTTTGCGTGAAAGTAGAACAAACATTCATCTTCACAAATTTGCATGTATCAATGGGTAGGCAGAGGGAGCCTAATGTTATAAAACACTTTCCATCGAATTCTGGAAGCATTGCGTGTTGAGTGGCGGAACTCAACATCGTGCTTTGTCTCGACACCAGAGCGAAGAAATGAAAATATTATTTTTTTCATTTCATCGAGTGTGATTCGAACCCACAACCTTTCGCGTTTTTAGTCAAAAGCTTGTGCTCCTGCGCCACGACTGGTCCACCATTAGGTATTATATTATATTAATACGATAATGTATTATAATATATAATAGGTCGTCAAAATTGAGCTTGCATTGCTGCCCAGTATGGAGACTGAGAGAATAGGCAAAGGAGCATGTTGTAATGCAAACACGATATATGATAGAAGCGATATTGCTTTTTATTTGCAGTGGCGATGACAGACCTATTTACGTAGAGCACTTCTTCAAAATTGAAAATATTTCTTTTGTTTCTAGATAATAGAAAATATTTGTTTATGTTTTATTTAATGTATTGATGATACGGGCATGAGGCCAGTCGTGGCGCAGGTGCACAAAGTGTGACTATAAAAACGGTTGGTTTTGGGTTCGATCTCCACTCGAGGAGATGAATTATGTATTCAAATTTATATTACCATTTCTTCGCTCTGTTGTCTTGTTCATCGAGGCAAAGCGCGGCTTTAAGTCCGGCACTCAACACGCAATGCCTACAGAACTTGGCGGAAAGTGGGGAACTAGGTTCCCTTTCCCTATCTTGCTGTGTGCGGGATACAGCGTGAAGATGATGATAGAGGCATAAAAAGATTGTGGTAATAAAATCTCGTTTCTAAAGCTTGTGTAGATTAAAAAATACGGACAAATTCAATGTTTTTTTAACCTAGTAACATTTATTTTTTCAGTGAAATCTTATATATATTTGCTTAAACTAAGCTATAGGAGTAAATATACCTTATTTGTTTATTTATAGCTTAGCCTGTTCGTTTAGGTGACGTTTATTGTCTGGTTGATAGAGAGTGACAGAATGACAATATCGTAGGGTAGGTAGAGGGAACCTAATGTTAACACACTCTTATCCCAAATTCTTCGAGCCATTGCGTGTTGAGAGGAGGACCCCAACGCCGTATAAAAATTGTTAATGGTATTACAATGCTTTAACATTAAATATTTCTTTTATATGTAATTTTTTTTATCTTTGTTACGCCGCGATTTGTCTAGTTACAAGAGTAACAGAATGAAAATATCAAATAATTCATTCTTTCAACTGTTGTGATTATAGTCACACGCTGTACCACTGCATATTTTTTGTATATTAACAAGGAACAAAAAACAAAAACAATTTAAAACACACCTTCTTCTTCAACATTCTCAACTTACACATAAATCGCAAATCAGCTACACGTCGCGGGAAGTACGTACGAAAGTACCGTGAAACATAATATGAGTCACTCGTACATATACATACATGCATATGTTATGTAAAGTTGAAGTATTGAGCATAACTGATCAAAGTGATGTTGCAATACATGTTCTGTGATAGTAGCTGAATTTAAATTGAAGAAGCATTTTCTAGTGTTGTTTGTGATGTTATATACTATTCTGATGGTCTCTGTTGAATAGGTTCTTGTTTTAAAAGGGAAATGAATAAATTTTGCTTGAGGCTGCCGTGGTGCAGCGGATAATTGTAAACGCGATGGTTGTGGGTTTGTATGATTTGTTTTTTTTTTGCTCTGGTGACATGATACAACGTTGCTCAACGCAATTCAGCTATTAAATGTTGTGATTTTCGAAAATTGGTTGATGCCTGGGGAACGGAGTGTTTTAACACTAGGTTTCCTCTACCTACCCTATCATATGTCATTTGTAATAATATTTTTGTGTAAATTAAGAAGATGCAATAATATAATACGAAAAAAACTTCATGGCCAGTCGTGGCGCAGCGGCACAAAGTGTGACTGTAAAACCGACTGGTTGTGGG
>DWAN01000089.1:0-32642 GCA_018230445.1 Heliconius hewitsoni | reverse complement strand
CCGTTCCCCACTTTCTGCCGAATTTTGGAGGCATTGCGTGTTGAGTGGCAGAACTAAACGCCGCTATCTCCATATATTATATAAAAATTAAATGTTATAAAACGATTTCGTTATTTGAATAAAATTTTATGTGTATGCAAGCTTCGTTATTATAAATAAGGAGTGGCAACTGATTTATTGTAGATAGTTTGATTTGGAAACCATCCAATTTGCATCTATGAGGAATAAGTTTGCTTTGTAATCACACACTTCAAAAGTTCCAAGTCAACAAAATTGTGTATTATATTTTATATTTTAATGTAGTCCATATGTTTCTCTTTACATTTGACTCACACTGGCAAATTATGAGTTATGACTTATTTGCATTTAATACACAATATACCTCATTCTCCGCTTCTTTGCCTTGTGACCTTTTCGAATTTTCTTTTTCCGTCTTTGCAGTTGCAGATGATTTTTCTTTTTTGTGAACTATCGTCGCTCCATTGTTTTCGGTTCTTTGTTTATTATTTTTTTTCTTGACTTCTTTTTTGCTGCCTCCTTCAACATTATTTTTGGGTGAATCTTTAATCCTCACTATGATAACTTTTAAAAACTTTTAAGGTGCACCATTCAATTCACGTATATTTTTATTTCACTATATACTTTATGCAAAGCACATATTACAAGCACTTCCGAACAAAATTTAATTGATAGTAATAAAACACAAAAAATATCACTACAACAGATTTCGAGCACTCTTTATCACAAATTCCTATTCAAATTCACTGCAATCCGTAAAACACTGAAATCCATTGAACGGCGATCGGCTGTTTCGGAGCTCGGTACAAATCTGTCACAGTACAAAAATAACAATAGATCGTGATTCCAACGGAGACAAAGACGACAGACGGACACGCCGAACACGTACGTAACGCAAGCCCGACGCGAGTGGACGCCGAGGCGCGAGTGCGGCGCCGGGCGAAACGCGCGGTAGGCGGTGCGGTGTTGAAGCGGCACGGTCGGGCGGTCGTCGTCCGCTGCGGCCCGCGCCCCTCGCCCCGCGCATCTCCCGTCGCGCACGCGCCGCCCGCCCAATATATGCTCCGTTGAGCATTTCTCGCAATACAATACACATGTAAACGGCTTCCTAAAGCCAACACACAATAAATAAATTTTGAATTACACAATAAATATTACCGTTTTTGGTTTGAATAAAAATTTCTAATTTCTAAATTTCCCAAATGAAGAAAATACTTGATTATTAGATTTTTTGATACTTAATTTTCAATTTTAAACCTTTAAAAACCTATACGAAAACTTTAAATGTATATAAATATTCATAATATAAAAAAGGGTCTTATTCGTCCCTTTTTCGCCTTCATACTTATAGTTAATCGAAATTATTTGCACAATGGTGAAACGTAAAAGCCAATAAAAACCTCCCTTTAGAAATATTAAATCGGAATAAATTATTTGAAATGAAAAAAAAAACGGATATAAGCCGTCCCTAATTTTTTATCTTAGGGGAAAACGTTCGAGTTGAAGGGGATCTTCGTTTCTTGCGTAAGTTTATTGAATCGCTTCCAAATAGCTGTAACTCCATTAAGGTCTAAAAAAATGTGTGTATTTATAAGGTATTTTTTAAATCGTAAGACATATAAATCTGAAAATGTCATTGCTATATATACATTTAAAGGCAATGTTTAAATAAACAAATGATGTAATAGAAATTGTTTTACTTTTACGAATATCTGATTACTTAAAAAAAACCTTCATAAGCGTTGGCTTGTTTTTGTTTGCCTAAACAATCGGTATTGACTGCACAGGGGATTACATCTAGAATTATCTCCTTTATCCATTTCATGTTAACATATTCATATTTTTTTTACCAGATTCACGCTGTATATTGCACACAGCAGGGTACGCAGAGGAAACCTAGCGTTAAGACGCTTCGTTCCCCATTTTCTCATATTAATATTTAATTTACCGGGATCGAACCCCCAACCTTCCGCGGTTACAGTCAAACTTTGTGCCCCTGCGCCACTACTGGGCTTATAATTATAAATGTTGCATATAAATAATTATCATTATAAGCGTAGACTTAATTATCATAAACGAGAGTTTAAACAGTTTGTACAATATTTGCCGGCCGGATTACTCGAGTATTAATTACCGGATGTCAGTACAAATGAAATGTCGTGGCTTGTGTATGGTGGTAATAATCTTTAATTACTTTAATGTTATGTAGTGACTAAATAATATATTTTTTTAATACAACCATAATGAGAAACGGAGTGTCTTATCACTAGGTTCCCTCTGCCTACCGTGCTGTGTGCGGGACACAGCGAGATGCTGATATAAAAATAAAGCATTGTTAAAAAACATTATGATAAAAGAACACAGCATATTATATTTAATGTATAAAATATAATTCACATCCATAAATCTATACATCAACACCAATTAAGTTATACTTTATGTGACTATGGATTGCTTCCGGCATTGATTACGCAGATTGGGATCGCTTCGCTTCCCTCGGAGCCTGTTAATGATGCAATAAAAACGGCGCCTATCGACTTAACCGTTGAGTGCGTTTACAACTTTTTAATTCATAATCAATTTAGTGCAATGCATATATATTTTACATCATTGTTTTCTAAGCTCGGGCTTGCGGTTTACTAAAACAATAAGCAATTGCAATACTCCAAAGCACCGATGTTTCTGCGTCACAAAGTCACATGATATAAATAAATATGACTCTACTAACAACTTGTTTTGCTTCAATATTATTTGTATAACAAAAGTACATAACATATGCGTTGGATAATTTTGTTATGAAAACTGTGAACATCGCAAACGGGGGTGCAATCCGAACGGGAGGAAATTGAGAGTCAAATAACGACCGCAGAATTTATTTCGAACCTCATTCAATTTGCGGTGGGCGTATTGTTAAATTATTTTTGTATCAGACATATTTCACGAGTGCGTGATTTCATTTTTAACGTTTAATTAATTCTGGATTGTAATTCTATGTTATTTTAACTATACAATTTCTCTTATGTAATTAAAGTAATTAAAATAAAGGGAAAGTGTGCAATTAAACAAATATATTTTAATAAATTTACATGAGAACAGAGAAAGAGAAAAAGAGAAAGTATGCAAGACATTTTCATGAACGTTTAACTCATGACTGCGCATATTATGTGAGGATGCGGGAAAAGTTCATTCGTAACAAGGCAACGTTAAGAAGCTTAAAATAAGTAAATAAAATACGGTACCGTAGACGAGTAGTATATTTCTGTGAATGTATAAGGCGAAACGGAGGTGGTTTTAAATTTTAAATTTCAAAACCTTTGTGAAGAGCGCAGTGCTTGCGCTAAGCGTACTGTACTGAGACGTCGCAATCAGGATTTGTGACAAAGAAACCACGGAGGGACGGAAATACGGGGAGCGTCAACAACACAAAGCGATTCATCCCTTTGGATTTCTACGAAGCTCAGAGTTTCCAAGATCTACTATTCAATTGTATGTATTATGTATTTAACTACAATATTTCACTGAAGTTATGAATTCTTATCGCATTTTTTTTTACTTTAAAACATATAATGCGTTACGTATCAATTTGGATATATATTATGTATGTATTTGTTAAATAGAAGCATGATGGCTTAAACTGTTTTCAGCCTACGGCGGGTCCGTTACGTGACGTGAATTTTTTTACGACTGACTACCGTTATCATCTTGGTTTAAAATGTTTCCTATGTATATATTACAGTTTTGGAAGATTGCGCACCTAAATCGGTAAATACCCATATGACCCGTTGTATTACTTATAAAAAATTCAAGCAAATATTCACAAAACCTGAATAAATAATAATCACACACTAAGCCCGCGAAAGAGGCAACCCCAAATGATTTTGTTGCCAGCCCTGTTACCGGGTCGGGATTACAGCCGCCGCAAGCCCAATTTATTCCGCTAATCGAGCTCCACCTCGCTTGCCGTAAATTAATTAATTAGAACGAGCTCGTGCATGCTAAATGCACAACACCTTAGAATACATAAATGCAAAATAGCATTGTACGACATGAAAATACTCAACAAAGAGATAAATATAATAATTTAACCAACCAAGTTTCAAGTAATAAGATATTTATTTCAATAACCATGATGCTAATAAAATAAAATACTTAAATAGAAAAAAAACCTCGTTTCCAAAACCTAGTCTAGTTAGATAAAATATGACCATAATTTCGAATTATTGATATTAAAATTTACATTTTTATCGGCGCTCTAAGCTCTAATTGCTACATAATTTTTACAAGTTGAAGAATTACACCTACAATTATCAGCTTAAACGAATAACATAATAGTTTACAACTAGCCTTCTGCAAGTCCCTATAATATTTAAAAGATTATCCCCAACTTAAAATACTTGAGTAGTTGTGTCGCCTATCACAACCACCACAAGCTCAGTAATACCATGATATTATAAGAAATTATATGAAACACATAGTAGATACGTGTTTAAAAAAATTGAGGGTGTCTCTATTTCTATGGGATTCCATCATCAGATCTTGATTTGGTGGTACTGGGATCAACGTACTAATGTATGTAGTGTAGTACTCTCAAATAAAAAAAAAAATCAAATCGGTCTACATTTACATCAATGATGATGAAATCTATAAACATGCATAGAAAAACATAAACTATACTTAACGAATATAAAACTTCCAGCTTTTGAAAAAAAATCGGTTAAAAAAAAAATACATTTTTGCATATTAATTACATTTTTGCAATTAAAATATTATGTTTATCATTAATATAATGTTTCTATTAAAATATTTTATTTTAAAGGAAATTAACGAAAATATAAGAAATAGTTTGACAAATTTAATTTTGATAAACTGGATGCTCTAAATTCTGTTGTAACAGTTAATCTTAATGTATCAATTAAAACTTGTATTCGATATGTTATTAACGATTTTATTAGTGTTTACCAATTAATTACATGTTAAAAAAGGATTTTATTTCTATATAGTAAAATAGAAATAGAGAATTTGATAAAAATAAAAACAAAAAAGAAAGTAATATTTCAATTAAATCACAGTAACAGAATTACGTATAGTTGCATATCTACCGAACGTTCAGTGTGTTAACTGTTAAGTTCAAGCTATTTCGTTAACAAAGCGCCATTGCATAAGAGGTTTTGGTCAAAGAGAAAGAGAATTTCGACGGGCGCTTTGTGCGCGAAATTGAATTGAATGTCATATAGAACGCATTCCGTATGCTCAAAGGGAGAGTAATTGCGATCTGGCAGCTCCATTTAAAATGAATTCGTACAAATCTACTCTAAGCACGGCGACGAGAGGCAAAGAGGCGGAGGCGGCACATCCATGTGACGTTTGTCTTTGTAACCGGTGTACGGCGTTCGTTGCCGTCCGCAAATCGTGCGCTCATCCACTCGTGTCGACTGTCGCACTGCGCGACTTGGTCGCTTGCCAGCCGCTTTGTTTTACAGCGAGTGTAAACTATTTGACATAGAAGTATTGTTTACATTAAGAGAAAAAGAAATGATACTGCATAACTCTATGCATAATTAAATATAGTTGTTTTAATAATTGGAAAATTGGTTATACATTATAGTAAAAAATATTTAATAGGATAGTTAGTGTTGTGATTTTCTAGAAGTAATTCTGGCAAATAACCGGGATTTTTTAGTAGATCTAATTACACGTCTAATACAGAACAAGACAACAACACAACATCTAATAAGATGAGTTGTTATGTAATAAAAACTCGGACAAGTGCGAGTCGGGCTCGCCTATCGAGAGTTCCGTACAGACATCGGGAGGTCTCGAGCTTTTACTGAAATTCAAGCTTAGCTTAGCCATGGAAATCACGGGACCGTAGATCTGAGTAAATGGTTTGAATTTCAACTCGATATCTCCAAGCGTTCCTGAGATAAGTACTCTTGACAGGCAGACGGACAACGAAGTGATCTTATAATGGTTCCTTTTTCTGTTAAAAGGTAACTCTAGAAATATTAATGATTATCTTCATTCCACTCAAACAGAAAAGGTAATAAAAATTAGTAAATGCATAACATCGTATACAAATCATTATTTAATGTGCTTCAGACTCGCTAATAAAATTATAACGCCGTATAAAGGGCACAACAAACCAAAAGAGATAAAGAGAGTACGTAATAAAAACAGTTCAATTTTAGGGGTATTTTGTCGAGGTTATATCCATAAACTGAGCAGAGTGGTGGAATGGGCACGACCCGCCTCCACACCACCCCCGCCACCCCCAGAGCATTCGCGGTGCCGAGTAATGAATAAACTCGCTAAACACAATTTCACGATGAGAGTAATCAAGGCACTCTTTTTAACACTGGATGTGATTTCTGCAGTTGGATATTGTTTTCTAAATTAATGTAAAATGTTTCCTTTACAGTTAAACAAAATTTCACGTTGAAATAATTAAATTGAAAAGAGAAATCCATAAATGATTTTTATTAGAAAGAACTTATTGTACTAGCGCGATCATATAGTAATCGTTTTGGACTTAACAGTTATTCCCAATATATTGTTATTAAATATTAAACTACATCTTAAATTTATTTATATTTATAGACAAATTTAATCTTTTAAAAAGATAACATAGAATAGAAAATCTTGTATATACCCCAATATGAGTGAGTACGTAAGCTCGAACATTTTGTGAAACATGAGAGCTGTAGAACAAAGGTATTTTCCAGCTTGTTTTATGTGGAATATAGCGAGAAGAGCTGCAATAGCTGCGCTTATTTAATTTGTTTCCATTGTATAAAAATGTACTGAAATAACGTACATTTTTAGAGCCTTGAGCAAGGTCAAACAGCTTCTGTATATAGCATTTCTCATTTTTTTAATATGAATGCATAAATAAGAATGTCTAAAGATGACTTAATTTATTATTTACCATATAAATGTTTTAGTTATACCTAATTACAATTATGTACGTGACATATTTTTTTTTGTTTCTTCGTAAATTACTAATAATTAGTTAATTTAAAGAAAGTTTTTAATAAAATACACACTTTATGTGCACAATATTTTGTATGTAGCGAACAAATCGCTTTAGGGAGAACACCCGCTGTCGAGTCTCTACTTTTAAAATAAATTTACATAGTAACGTGAGCTGAAAATAAAGAGGGAGAACTAAGCGAAACGGCGAAGAGCAATGAGGCGGTGCATAAAGTCGCTTCGAGACAAAGTATAAAACAACAAAGTGGTCGACGCATCTAGCTCCGACGGCGTAAAGAGGGGAATAATCCGACAATGTACGCTAAAGTACCAAGAACACAGCTTCAACATACATATTATAAAATAATGATCTCATTTCTTGTGCGATATTTGCTTCTAAGTTATGATACAACAAACAGTTAAATTCAAACAGAATTCTCCAAGTGCTCGTATATAATAATTTTTATTACTAAGACGGATGTGAAACTGTTTTTGATTAAATATAAAAGCTAAAAGAAATATAGTTGAAAACTATATATATATACAAAAAAAAACAATGAATATCAAAACTATTTTTATAGTAACAAATTTAAATAAAACCAATAAATCGTAAATAGAACATTCGAGTCGCTGCATAGTTGTTATTGATCCCCCGGAGGTGTTTCATAAAATTGCTTTATATTTTTTTAGAAACGAATGCCATCCGGTTAATAAGATAAATATGAGACGAGGACAAAAACCGTTTTAATGAGCTTCGAGAGAATGTGCACTGTTGATATTACACCCGAGTCCGCGCCACTGCGGGACCGGTTCCACTCGCTTGATGTCCAATAAAGTTTTATTTTAATCTGTTGTACGTGTTCCGCATCCTAATAGAATTATATGTCCTGATACTGTCGACATTGTAGAATAGTAATTTTAATTAGCAACATAATTATTTTAGTAGTATATACATAGAACGAACATCTGAAATTTAGCCCGTATTTATATATAACAGGTAATAAAAATTACAACATTACATTCGCTGTAGTTGAGCTTCGCCACTCAACAAGCAATATCTACTAATTCGGGGGAAAGTGAAGAACGGAGTGTCTTAACACTAGGCTCCCTCTGTCTATCCTGCTATGTGCTGAATACAGCTTGATTTTTTTATTTAATAAAAATTACAAAAGACCATTTACAAATCAGGACAACAAAATAATCATTATTTGAATATTCCAAATGGTGATATAAAATTGTCGTATTACAAAGTACTACCAAAGTTCTGAACGGCGCGACATAGGCGGACAAATTGCGTGTTTATTATAGCAGAGAAGTGACGAGCGACGAGTTTGAGCAACAACAAGCGACGGTAGCCAATTTATTCACTCTGACGGAGGCGTCAACAGATGAGTTTTAGTTAGAAGAGTATTTTTGTTGTTATGTTCACTTCGCTCAATCTCATTTCTAAGTGAACATTTAACTGCGTATTCTTTACGTTTACCTTAAATATTTACTTCAATAGTTGATAATATGTTCTTAGTCTAGTCTCTTGAGAGAGCCATGAAATAAAAGTTACCTTTAATGTAAAAACAAACCAGAATAAAGTATCTTTACAAATCACGCTTAATGAAGTTAATATATTTTATAAAAATAACTGCGTAAATAATCTAATGATCATTGAATTTTCAATGATTTCAATAGTACTTTTTCTCCACCGAAGAAAAATCAATTAAATAAAACTACAATATGGTCAGGGTGGCTGTTATTATCGTGTTCAAACACGTAAAAGAAATGTGGCCGAATGATTCGTATCCTTACAAATATGATATTATTAATAGACATTTGAGAAAGTTTATATTCTTTGTTTATATTGTGTTTTTAGCTCAAATGAATAGACTTTTTTGAAAAAGCTATATTTTCAATATACACTATATATTATAATTTATAAATAATAAAATTATTTTTTTAACAGATATATTATATACAATGTTTTTAGAAAACTTGCGTTATTAAAATTAAAGTTGCTATTAATAAAATCGGGCAATTAATAGATAGGTACTAAAGCCGCGGGTTCAAGCGAATCTGTCTCAGGTGTAATTCACTGAAGTCTCTATGGAATAGGATAGCGACTGAACATATATTTAAACACCTCTTACAACCCCCTTATCTTTTTACGGGTCGGCTAACTTAGATTGCTTTAAGATAATAATTTATTAACAAAAAATACTTATTAATTGATTGAAATTACGAATAAATTAATTTTCTTATTTAGGGACGTAAAATATCCACACTTTTAAGCATTAAAATATTAACATCGTTTTAGGTTAAAAGAAACAAGTTTCAGATATATACAGTGCACAGTATGGTAGACAATTCAATTTTTTTTAATTATGATTAAATAAATAGTTGAAAAGTACTTTTTTTAGATATAAATAATAAATTAACCGTCTTAAGATATTAAGAAAGAATAGAAATATACAAAAAAAAGTAAGTATGTAAAAGTAAGTAAGAGGTAATTGTATAAAAGCCAAATAACGTTAAATTTTATGATTTTGTGCATCTATTTTTACATCGATTCGTTTTCAACTCTGGGATCGATCTTGAGATGCCGTTTTCATTCATAAATTATATATCTATAAATGATAACGGCAACTCTAAATCAATCTCAGACTTGAGAGCGGCTTATAAAATCGGGTCTTAGTGTTATAAATATTTATCTAAAGCGGTATAGTGCAGTATAATGCAGAGGTTAGAGTTTGACATGGATAGTCAAAGCACGTTGACATGCGTTTATCAGAGCGAGAGCTCGCCGCAGCCGTGACAAACGGAATCGCAGAGTGCATCCCGAGTGAGCTGCTGATCCGTCTGGAGATATCTCGACCACTACATCGAATGTTAACAATATGAACATTCACTTGTCCATTCAGATAATAATATTGGTTTTTTGTTTGAATTACATATATTAAGGTTATGATTTGATTGACATAGTGTAAAATAGATTATCGAATAAATCTATTCGATGATAAATTAAAAGTGCAAGTGATTTTGGTACGACTTAGTGAGTATTTTGGAGGTTAATTGTACAAAACACTCTGGATAAAATGTTTTATAAGAGAAATTCTCTTATAAAACATCATATTCAGCGATGATTAAACTTTTTAAACTTGTATTTCTTTTGTTTTTTTACGATCATAATGTTTTCAAGGATTTAAATATATTCCATATTTTTTAAAACAGTCATATAATTAATTATCAAATTTTTTTTTAAAACAAATTTAAAAAACAAGTTATCTGAATCGATCTGTTTAACACGACGATATAATACGGATCTTCGGAGTTCGCAAACGTTTAAGCTTGTGGACGATAAAGGAGTGAGAGGGGGTGGAAAGACTTGTTATTACACCCTCTCACCTACGCAAGGGGTTTCTTCTCTAAGCCGTACTGTCGTACGAGATTAAGATGCTTCTGGTTTTCTGTTAACGCTTTGGCTTCCACATTAGTACATTTATTGCCTTTGTTAAATTTATTGAGCATTACATTATGCTTTATGATATACATATATAAAACGTCTTAAGATAAAACCACCAACATATATGTGTAAATCATAGTAATCATTAGTTTTACACATTTAAATTTGGTACCGATCTTTATATAAATAAATAGTGACTTATCACATTACTTCGGCAATAAGTAAAAATGTCGGAAAACAGCAAGATAATATGGAAGCAAAATAAGTTTAATAGAACGGCTGAAGAAAGCATTATCATTGGCTACGAGCGAGGAACAAAGAAAATGGTGGAGAGCGAATGTACGAGAGTACTTTATAGGCGCGTAAATATGTTTTATATCCTTCCAGTGTCTGTTATACACTGGCGCGCCGCCCCCACTCACCGCCGGGGCTCACCCACCACCCCCCAACAACCGCCCGGAGGGTTGCCTCGCTCTCGGAAATGCCGAGCTTTAATAAAACATATATTTTTCCGAGCGAGGAAAATACTGGGGAAACTCGCAATTTGTTCTTTCACTTTATGCTCGTTTACAAGACAAAAGTGGAACATTTCAGAAACATTATGTTAATCTTGTAGTTATGTACATAGTTTGGTATAATTTATTAACTTATTTTAGTTGTGTTTTATTTTATGTACGTATACATAATAATAGAAATTATTAAGTGTTTCAGTTAATATTATATACATCAATCACTACGAACAGTTATCCAATATACAATAAACAAGATCGTACGAGATTTAGGTAGTCAGATATGTAACAATGCAGCCACGGTCCACGGTATCGCGATGACCCTTATCTCTTGTGCCGCAGCGACAGAACGGTCACGGGTGTGGACAATTTATTGTGGTTCATGTTGGTGAACCGCAGAATGAACCCTCCGATTTCAACGCTAATTACACCCTGCCCTGTACGCAAGTGCTTAATTTACTACTATTTATTTAACACTTTTCGCTAAACGGCTATAAAATAACTTTTCTATATTTACCAGTAATATAAGTATGAAATTGTCCGAATTAAATAAAGAATACCCGTCAGATTTTTAATGTTTTATAAATTGATATGTAATTGTATAAATAATTTTATTTACGCGGAAATCTTTATTAATGTAAGTACAAAATCAAGAAAATGAATTAAAAAATGAAACGAAACGATCGAGAAAGAAAAGCGATGTTTCAAATGAATTAAACTTTTGATATTATAGAAATGATTCAATTATTTTCTTATTACTCGGCGTATTACAAAGAATCTCGAGCGGCAGTCGCGCGAGAGGGTACTATAGAATGATTGGTGTGAGTTGAAGTGAAACCGCAAGTTCCCACCGCACCGCGCCAGACTCCCGTGCCATAAAATATTAAACTAAACGAAAGAAGCTCTTTCAATTAACCGAGGCAGGTTTGCGTAAGGTAAATCCCGCCAAGAGAGGCGCCTGTTAGTGCATCGTTTGGAAATGTTCCTCAGATTTGCCTTTAAATTTCCGTAAAGTGAGTTAGTGAAACATTAAAAGTTTCATTTAATTACTAACATTAAAGTCATTGAGTAAACACCACTAGGAGTGCTACGAAGTGCCCATCTAGACAAAAAAAAATTAAAATAAAGGTGTAATAGATTCTAAACAAATATAAAATCTAGAAATATACATAATTTGGCCATATATAAATGTACGCCTCATAACAACGGTATTTCGTAAGTGATCTGAATATATTAAAGCGATAACACGTAGCATATGAAAGGAAAATTGATAGACACCGCCAGTATATCGGTATTCATGTTCTTATTAATGCTCCCCCGCCTGTTCGGTCGTACGCGCAGATTGCGCTCACCTCGAACCACCCCGGCTAATCGACTAGAAGCGACACGTGATAAACGATTTGGATATAATGTTAGATGTCATAAGATTTAAGTATATCCAATTTATTTTTATTATTTTTACTATATATATGTTAGGCCGAATGTACGGTTTATGTTTGTATTTAACTTTAACATTAATATAATTAAAAATCAGCGTCACGCCGTATTCTGCACACATCATTGTAGGTAGTCTTGTTAAGACACTCCGTATCCATTATTTGTATAAATAAAATAATGAATATAATCGAGATATGCTACTTAGCACAGTGCGTAAATTTGTAATTTTAATGTAAATAAATCAGCTTTACTATGTTTCCCGCACACAGAGGCAGAGGGAACCTATTATTAAGACACGTCCTTCCGCACTTTCCGCCGAGCTATGGAGGCATTGCGTGTTGAGTGGCGGAGCTCAACGCCACGCTTTGCCTCGACACCAGAGCGAAGAAATAAAAATGTAAATAAATATTGCATTTCCTCAGGTCGATCGAACCCACAACCAGTCGATTTTACAGTTACACTTTGTACCCCTGCGCCACGACTAGCCTCTTAATGTAGTTTTACTACATGGATGTCTAAAGTTTAGATATTCAATTGATTTTGCCAAGTGGCTGCTCGTCTGTAAAGCTTAAATGATTGTAGGCGTTTCCTTGTTACCGTGGCGGTTTCTGCTAATTCAATATAAAGTTAGCAATGTGAAACAGCTTCCTGGTTTCACTCACATAATATAATATCTCCTAGGTTATTTATAGTAGAGTTCGTACTATGATAACTGATCAAATTTTAACAATAGAAAATTAAACAAATCAGCTTCACACATTTCCCGCACACAGCAGACGAGTCCTAGGGTACCTAATGTTAAGACACTCCGTTCTTAATTTTTTGTTTGGAAAATCTGAAGGCATTTAGTGATGAGTGGCGGAACTCAACACTGCGCTTTGTCTGAACACAATAAAAAGAAAAGAAAAGCGAAGAAATGAAAATATAACTTAAAATACATATTTCACTTTATAGAGGAAATTATAAATATTCGAATTCGTTTAAATAAATATTTGAATTTTTATAGGTACTCAATTCCATGTACGCCCTTGCGTACAACAAAAAAAAAACCAAAAAACAAAAGGATATAATCATATATACAGACAAATAATAACAATGGATTGTGGTTAAGCTACACATTACAATTTCACTAAGCTGGGGTTAGGCAAGCGTTGCATTATAACTTGCCGACGTCAAATTTAGTCGAGCTAATAACTTCAGCCACTCCGAAATTTTGTTTCAGCAATTTACGACGGAGTGTGTAAAGGTTTGGAAAGGCGATAGATAGGTACTGGTTGACTTTAATATTTAAATATTGTAAAGAAATTTATGATATTCAATAAGTTTATATACGCATTTGGTTATAGTTTTTCCTAACAATATAGTATGTATTTATAAAGTATTTTTTTAGCTTCAGACTATAACAGTGTCATAACACTACATTTCCATTAATATACTTTCGTTCCGCAATTTTCACCGATTTCTGCATTGCGTGATGCGTGGCGAAACCCAACGCCGTATGTTGCCTCGTTACCGGAGCGAGGAATTTAATATATTAAATATATCAATTCTTCGAATCGGAATCGAACACACAATCTGTCGCGTTTACAGCCGCACTCTTCTGATCCTGCGTCACGACTGGCCTCCAAAGTATTGAATAAACATAAATATATTTTATAATAAAATTAAAATAAATTATAAAGTACGTCGCACAACTTCACTTATTTACAATTCATACATCCCGTTAACATCATAATGAACGTAAATTTCAACGGAAACTGCACAAAGCGCAAATCGCACGACCCACAGCCCCTAGGAGCGTGGTTCTCTCAAGTCAAATAAATTAATGTAAAGCTCAAACTGACGTTTGCAACGGAACCTGGGAAGCGTCTACGTAATTACCCAAACGCGAACGGATTTGCATATCAAAGTGGAAGCATAATTGAACCCCCGAGTGTAAATAGCCAAGTTGAATCGGATCGAGTTAGTGGCGCACTCCGGCTAAGTGTAGCTAGCACTATAAATGCTACCTCTCGCCAGGGACTCGTAGCACGATAGTCGAGCACTTGCAAAATAAGATTATTCGATAAAGGGAACGTTTAAGGTATGACGGTTTAGATATTCCGTTACATTTTTACATGAACACGGATTGTAGATAGGAAAAGTAATTTTTAAATATTGTAAAATTCAGTTACTTTATTTTTGGTAAAATAAGAAATGAAAATATCTATCTTTATTAAGCTTATATATTATATATTGGTGTTTTGTAAAAAAATACAAAACTATTTAAATAACTTTTGCTTTTTTGAAAAAATACAAAAATTTTAACGTAGCGGGACTTGAACCCGCGCCCATTGGAAACCGTCCAAACGCTCTGACCAACTAAGCCATACGTTCTCATCGTGCTACGACGAAAGCATTATACTCTTGTTGCCTACAACTTATTTAGGTAAAGCTTTTTTTATCTATTTAATATAATTTAGTATCTGTGGTAATTAAATTAAACAATTAAAAAATACAATAATTATGATTTTACAAACTAACGTAATAAATTAAATAAACCGCCGGGAAAAATATAAATATCTCTATACAAGCACCACACGTTGCCCAAAGCCTGAAGCGATCCACCCACAAACGCTCTCGGGATAATTAAATTAATCGACACGACAACAGCGGTGCCCGAGACTGATTTCCTCCTCTGATATCCATTTACCGGCATTATTGTGCCACTCAACTTTCAATTCGATTAAGTCATACGCTAGGGCCTAGTATCCTTATTAAATTTTACGTTCATTATTAAAGTTCTTCATTTATTTAATAAATAAGCTTTTGGTGATTTAATAAAATAATTATTACTGTTGAGATATTATTAATAAAATACTCTTAAGATAATATTTAACCGAACTTAAATTGCCTCTGATGCCATCCAATGACTGAAATCGTGGTAGCAGGTAACTACAGAAATAGTATTTTGGGCAGCGACGTGGTCAGTCTCAATTGGATTAAGAGGGAAACGTTCCTGTTCAAATTACTCTCGCTGGGGAACAATACTATCACGATAAAGCTTTCACAATTAGAATGGGAGATGTACCTAATTGTTGTTTGTTTGTACTTACAGTGATTAGTAGATTGTTTTGTGTAAGCATAATATATAGAGGCCAGTACTGGCGCATCGGTACAAATGTGTAGCTGTAAACGCGACTGCTTGCGGGTTCGATTCCTACTACTTGAAGAAATGAATTTATTTTGAATAAGAAATGATATTTATTTAAATTAATATTTCCATTTCTCGGCTCTGGCACCAAGGCATAAAGCCCGACGTTGGGTTCCGCCACATAACATGCAATGACTCCAAAATTCGGAGGAAAATGGAGAACGGAATGTCGAAACTACCCTGCTGTATGCGAGATACAGTGTGAAGCTGATCTATCTCAATAACGATATCAATCCCAAAACCCAAACTCCTACAAACTAGCATACTTTATAACTTTAACGTATGCGAATAACAATTTAGAATTACAATTTCCTAGTCGTACATTAGAGACGAGGCAAAAGGCGTAATATAACGTACTTAATTACGGGCACTCCGCCACTGCGCCAATCTTGTAATTACGAAACAGAGCGACGGCGCGTAATCAGCGCCCTTTGCTGAACGCCGTAGAGCGTTTCCACCGTTCAACTCTGGCTTTTGACTCGCATTTCACAACCTGTTGACGAGTTAGTTAAGCTCCTACAGTGTGTTGAGTCCGCACAAAGCGAAACTATTACCCTTCAGCTTCACGTTTTGCCGTCCAACGTAGTATGTATATCTATCTCTGTGTACATATAAGTACCTAAAATACGATTTATGAACTGTTTTGTAACATTAAATTAAAAATTTCGAGTTAGAAATAAAATTTTTGTAAATCTTTAAATATAAAATAAATAAATAAATCAGCTTCACGCTGTATCACGCACACAGCAGGGTAGGCCCCACAAATATAAAACATAAATTGATTATATCTCCGTAAAACAAATCGTTAGCGACAAAAATCTAATTAGTTGAATGGATAGCAGATAGCAGCTAAACAATTTGCAAACAGGCACCCGAGGCGTTTCCACCCGTGAGATTAATCACCGTAGTACGTACGAGTGAGTTCGCCCGCGTAATAAACGAACAACTTCGCCACTTACATTACACAGACATTTATTCTCGACGTTGTTTTAACTTCTCCCACTTTGGGACCGTGATACGTTTAATTAATTTATTCGAACATTATACAATGTTGCTTTTTTATTTGTCTGTTCACGAACGTATGGCTAAGTTGGGCAGAGCGCTCCATTTCTAAGAGGCGCGGGTTCAAATTTCATTACGTTCAAATTTTTATGTCTTGAACAAGTATTTTTCTTTTTTTTTTCCTTTTCCTGAATGTGAAATAAAACTTCAAAAATGTAAATAACATAACGTTCGTTACTAAAAAAAGTTATTAAAATTCTACTTGCCTTATCATCGTCGCCTTCACTATCACACTGCAAAAGAAAAATATATCATTATTATATATCACACGTTTTGATTCATAAAACGCATGCATTATATTTTTAATACCTACTGTAAAACACATGCTTATAATTGACTCGATCAAGCAGCGGAGTTTACTGTTATAAGAGATCGAATATCAATAAGAATTTACATTTACAATAAAAGGAGAGATTAAACACGCCTACTTCTACATTATAACCGAAGTCTCCTCATTTGCATATTCCACAACACCTAGAACTACGTTATCGCAGAATAAGCTAATTACCACCTGGCGTGTGAATATTAATGTTTCGATATTATAATATTGTTACAAATCAATATGTATTTATAATTATGACAACTATTAGCATTTAACTGGTAGAAATGAATATTAATATATTCATGGCATTTTTTTTTTAATAAACAGAGGCCGCTATTATAGTGAACAGTTGTAACTGGTAGCGTGCCATAAATTTCATATTAAACCAGATTTTTGTTTAAGAAACTAATAAATTGACTGTGCGAGACAAGTTTCGCTATATAAAATCGTCATTTAAATGAATATACACACACAGACAACTAGGTATTCAGGATGCAAAGTTACGAGTACCTAGCGGAGCCTCGACAAATCTCGTGATTTAGATGCGATACGTTTCGAATATCGAGTACAGAATGCGGTCTATGCGATACGTGATGAGCGTAAATTAAAGTTTTCACTTTTGATCGCCATTCTTTTTATACATACAACCTTTTACTGTTCAAATTTTTAAGTTGAAATAAATAAAAGTAACTTAAAGATTATAGATTTCTATTTTACAATCATATTGAGATAAACATGCTCATAGCACAACAGGGATAACAAGCCAGAAGAAGAGAATAATATAAAATTAAAAATTAAAAAAACTCAGGCAATAGATATATGGACAACGTCAGATATACTTACGATATAGCCTTTTCCGGAACTACAGCGGCTACTGGCCTGCAGGGGAAAGAAAGCGAAGATGTCAATAGACTGAAACGTCTAAAGAATATTTGTCTCAATAATTCTTTCCTTAAACGCCCAGATTTAAAACATATATTTTTTTATTGGTTTAAATTATTAGTGTTTAAACATTTCAACAATATAGGTTTTTCAAATTATGGTGTAAATAATAAACAGATTTGGCAACATAAGAGAACAAAACAACAAATTATAAAGATCACAGTAAACCATCACAACATTGATATTTTATAACGTGCATACAAAAATATGGTTTAAATATAAGCTAAAATATTTAGGGAAGGCCTATTTTTTTAACGAAATAATTTATTTATGAGTTTGTTTATGCAAAATATAAAAGAAATAAGCTTTTATACGATAGAAGGCCTTGGAATTTGGGAATGCATGTAGTTTTTAACTAATATACGTACGTCACTAAGGCGGTCGCGAGAGGAATCGGGATCGCGGGGTGCCACCGAACTGCCCGTAAGTCGTTCTGATGCCCTTCCACTATCATCCGACGTGCCAGCGTCTTGTAGCAGCGTTATACCCTGAAGAGAGAGTATAAAATTATTTCTATTTCAAATCAATACTAAAGCTGCTCGCAGTAAGATCCGGCGAAATAACTATAGCGTCAACTAAAAAATAATATTTTTTTAGGCAGCATTTTTTAATCCTAAATTATAATAGGATGTAAAAAAAAGTGATTGATAAGTGGTCCAAAAACCGCCTTCTTCTCCCATAACGCAATACACACGAGCTTTAACAATAAAAAGAGCATCACATTTATCATATTTCGCATCTATTACACGGGAGGGTAGAAAGGAGTCGGGGGAAGCAAATCTGCCCAACGATGAGCGCTTGACGGGACGGATAAAAGAAAATAAAACGACTAACTCTCTATAAATGGATAACTCTCCGACCGCCCTCGCTCCGTGAACTTCCATGTTTTTATTACTTAAGATAAGTTAGTCCGCAATTTGATTTTGCTTTTCGTTTTTTTCCTGTTTTCTTTTTATCAATATCCTACAGGAAGCACGTATTTATATAATATTTTACGAGGTATGTTATATGTTTAGATAACTTTCATATACTATACTTCATATTAGATATTTTGTTGATTTTTTTAATATGTTCAAATAGAAATAATAATGTTGTCATGTTTACAACATAATAATCTACAAACCGAAAGAAGAGCCATGCCACACCTCAAATGCTTAAAACCGTAGTAAGTACCATTTAAATTTATAAAAGCCCTAAGTTACCCATAATTCAGACCCGACATAGGTACTTAAAATGCTTAATCGGGATTGTTATACGGGGGATAGCTTTACGACCCTTGACACGAACAAACGGATAAACCAAAGCCACACATCATCGCATTAACGTCTGCTACGCGGATAAGATACCACTAATCCGGGATAGACCGTGTTGTGCGGATTATGGCGTCGGGTGTTAACCGCATAATTACTTTCGCTTATTGCAGTGCGCTCTAATTGTAATGGCCACTCGTGTAACCCTCTAGTCTACATCTACCATGAACAAAAGACGTTAACAGTTATTACAAGTTTAAGTTGAAGTTAAGAGCTTAACAAGTAGTGGGTTTTAAATGTTTTTGTTTTTTGTAATTTTATAAAATCAGCTTCACGCTGTTTCCCGCACGCAGCAGGATAGGTAGAGGGAACTAGTGTTAAGTCACTCCGTTGGCCACTATCTGCTGAATTCTAGAGGCATGGCGTGCAGAGTAACGGAACTCAACGCCGCGCTTTGTCTCGACACCAGAGCCAGAGAAGAAATGGAAATATAAAATTAAATAAATATTTGATTTCTTCGAGTGGGGATCGAACCCACAACCAATCGTTTTTACAGTCACTTTTTATACCCCCTACGCCACGACCGGCCTCGTGTAGTTTTATAAAATTTAATTATGAATTATTTACAAATGCAGTTAGTTGATTTATTATATAGATACACGTTTAATCAACAATATGGCATTTCTACTATTTTGTTAATCCAAATCGTTGATTGACTGGCGTTTGATTTTACTCATTTTCTCGTAGTAAGAGAACACGACAAGTTTTTAACGTACATTTCGATTGGACGAGCGCCGTCGGCGAGCCGTCGGAGGTCGTGCTGAACCGACGACACGACCGCTAATTGAAACAACGACCGCTGCCGAACATTACTTATTCATGAGAACTCCATATGGCGGCGAAACGTGACCAACGCGATAAATCATTCGATTACATTTTTCATGAATCCTCCTCGTATCCATAGGTACATCGTCCCTACATCATAATCACATAGCTCACTATTTGTCATTTATTAAAGAATTTATATTATGTTGTTAAAATTTTCGCCGTAATACCCAACTTTCTACTTTGCAAAACGTGTTTCATTGTATTTTTACTTACATCACGCTTTGGCAATAAGTTGCTTAAAAGCCATTTAAACGTAATGGCTAAAATTTATTGCATATACCTATCTATATGTTAATAATGTATGATGTTGTATTTACAATGTTGAGGTATTCAATTCTGGCTTTTTCCTTATTTTTTTATGCAACAAAAATAAATAACTTTGGTTGAAAAGCGAAGCGAACAAATGGAATAATTGATGCGATAAATATGTCATAGTAGAATAAAGAGCGTGAGCTGGGAGGGAATGTCAACGTGCACGGCGGCAGTGAGATGGCAAGGTGTTGTGTCGCTAAGTGGCGTGTTGAATAATTTATTTATGTCGCGACACGTAACTCCCCCGGTGGAACTTGTCAACGATACTAGAGTTGTTATATTACACGAACCCAACACAATAAACATTGTATTTTATTACGGAATGTTGTAGATTACAATATTACAGAATGTTAATTTTTAATACAAAATATTATTGCACTCATGATTGACATGATTTACATAATATCAGATCGGCGTTGTCGCAAAGTTTGGGAAGTGTTAGGCTCCAGGTGCGCTCACAAAACTAAATGTTTCTATAATAGACGAAAATTAAAGAATGTAGTGTCACAATTAGAATCTCTCCGCCTTATAATTATAAGATCTATTAAATATTACCACTACATCATTTTATTACATTCCGCTCAACGAAACAACATACATTTCACAAGTTTTAAGATCCTTAAAAAATTATTCAGCAGAATTTGCACACGAATATAATAATAATATATATAATAATATATATTTGACTATATTCGATTGCCAGTCTAAAGTTATCACTATTTAATCGCGGAGCATCGGATCAATCACCGGCGTCGGCGTCGACGTCGGCGTGGACAGCGCCCGACGTCAGCCCGCGGCGCTGCTAAATGGAATTTCGCGACAGACCGCACCGAGATTAATATTACACTGCGGAAAGCCGAACTAATGGGAACGTGATCGAATAAACATTTCCACTGCATTGTTGATGGTTTGCACACTAATATCAGGTTTAACGGTGGGTTTTGAGATTGATCTAGTGTGATGTTAGGCTACTGATCATGTATTTACATATTTGTTTATATTACAAAAACCTAAATTAATATATGTTTAAAAAAGAAAATATCAACAAAAAGCTCGTCTATCAACCGTTACATTTCTACTCAAGTAAACCAAAAGGCAACAAACAAACGGTATTAGCATAGAATGAAACATTGTCTCCACTTTGCACTATGGTGGATTGCCAATTTTTACACTTATGTTCGAATTAGAATACCTATTTCGAAAATGCAGTCATATTTTTAGGAAATATTATAATTTTTTTAAAGTGATTTTTAATTATTAATTTATTAATATCCATAATATATTGAACAAGATGGACCAAGTCACTTCTATAATATCGTTCTATGTTCTGGGGTAACACAATAAGGATGCGCCTCTGTCGAAAGCAATCAACTCGTGTTCACTTCACCGCAACCAATTTTATCCGGAAGCTGCGTGCCTTATGTCTATCGATGTCTGTATTGGGTTTGTTGCCAAACGTTTTTTAGATTAAGTACTTGTGTTATTCTACTATTATAGTAAGTTTAATTATATTGTTCGAGATATATAAAGATAATTTGTTAATTATAACATTAGGTAAACTCTCTTTTGTTTGAAGGTCACAACTGTCTTGTAATTTATAAGTGAATTAGTTGATGCTGTAATGCTATTCGTGGACATTTTACCTAATATCTATTACTATTCAATATCAATTATTAAATTATACTGGCCTCGAGCAAACAAAATAAATAATTAATAGATTCTCTTTATAATAATAGAATAGTTCAACTGATAACTCTATTAATAATAAAATAATCAGTCACGTGAATGTAATAATTCAATAGTGTTATTGGCTTATTCTAGCTTGTTTAACTTATATTATCTCATTTATATATTAAAGGAAAACGTTTTAAAAATTTATATTAAAGGAAAACGTTTTTCAATTATGTCGTATAAAATAAATGTCATTTTGAAACGGCTGTAATTGCAATTTAAAATATAAAATAATAAGAAAATTGTACAGGAAACTCATAATTTAAAAGGTTTTTTAAAATTAATAACAGTTATTGACAACTTTTATATTGTTTTTTTTAATGCGACGTGAAAAAATATTATATGTTATAAAAAAATACTATGAAATATATTAAGAAGTTACTTTTATGTATATTTGAATAACAGCAAACATTACGAGGCAATATGGATACGATTGAGATAAATCACAGTTCGTCGCGTGGGAGTAGGTAAACACTCTTTTGGTGTATATATCATGATGAAATTGACAAATTACATAATGTTTTAATATAAATATATTAAATTTATACGGACGGTATTCAAGTTAATTGTAACATTAGCCAGTTAATTAACTCTCATTAATTATTAAAAAAAAACACTGAACACCAAACCTGTCATAACAATACTAAAAACAAAAAAAATTATACACACAAAAAAAATACATTTTAATAACACGTCGAACAAGAGAACTATTTACAATCAAGCAAGCTTTGTGCGCGATAATAATAGGTCAATTTGTATAGGCACCACCGAGAATAATGGGCAAAGCAGACGATAGGAAAGTAATATCAGCCGCCGCCGCCGCCGCGCCAGCACTCCGGCATTTTATTTTAATATCGTGTCGACTGCACGCCCCCGGACTATCCACATTTCGCCCATCTTGGGCGGCTTTATCCACTGCAATATTCAAGCGCATTGTGATTCACAAGCTTCCGTCTTTCCGCTCTTACCGCAATCAAGAATTCATGCAAAAACAACGTCTTCATTTTAATCTGTAGTCTAAGGTGCCGCCGTGTATTATATTTTTAAGTGTTGTAACTATCATTAATTATATATAAATCGTTATATATTTTTTTTAGCTTGCTGCTGTATTCCGCATAGAGCAGAGTAGGCAAAGGGAACCTGGAAACACTAGTTCTGTTTCCCACTATCCGACGAATGATCGAGGCAATGAGTTTTGAGTGAGTGAAAATTCAAATACTTGATTAACTCGAACTGAAATTGAATCCACAACCTATAGCGTTTACAGTCGCACGATTGTGCCCCTAAGCCACGACGGCCTCGATTTAAATAATCAAACAGTAAAAGTGATCTAAAGATAGATATATTTTTATCTTTTGTACTGTTAATAGATTAGATTTCAGAGGCAACAATAAACTATAAGCATTTTTCTAAAATAATAAATTCACATTTCTATATTGTAAAGTTTATTTAGAGAGCCGTTCGGAAGAAGAATTTTGACGAAATACCGATTTAGATGAGTAAATATAAATCAAAATCAATCTTTAATAGTAATCGACATAGGTTCCAAATACCTAGGACCCTGATCAAAATATCTTTCCGATATGAATGTAGCACAAACCATTAGACGTAATGATTGTGGTTAGTTAAAAATATAGATAATATATAAAAACAACAGTATAATAACAATAAGAATAAAAAAATAAACATCGAAACATGCTTAAATATCAAGACTATATTCCCCAGCAAATGGTTTAAAATTAGTCTATTAAGAGAGCAAGACCGGAGGATATACAACGACATAAATGTTTAGCTACATTGAACGGAATTGAAAGCGAGCTTGATTTACGACATAATTACAACAACAAACCCAGCATTCGATTACGTCTATTAGTAAGCATTCGTTTTAATGGGATCTATTGGAGGGTTTAAAATAGTAAGCCAAGTGAAAGTTTTGTGTATGATAAGTGTGCAACTTACGTGTGAATTCACATTGCCGGTGGCGTGATTGCGGGTTGGATCGCCCGCAAGTGCAGCCAGCGGCAAACGCGGCTTTGTTGATAAGGCGTTTGTACGAGGTGAGGAAGCGCATTTTACAGCAGCCTGTGGAATAATTACTATCGTTAAAGTCATAATAAAACATTCTTTATTAAATATTCCCGTATACGAAAACAATTCTTTTGCTCTGAAATCGACACAAAGCGCGGCGTTGAGTTCCGTCATTCAAAACGCAATGTGTCGAGTCGTAACTCGTAGTAATACTGTAAAATAACCACAAATTCCTTTCACAAATCATAATTTTTATTTAAACACACCTGTGTGATGATTATCTTTCATTGTAAATATCCATATATAATTAACAAATTAGTATAAAAATAATGACTTGTTTTCTCTTAAAACCATATATTTAAGTGACCAGAGCAGAGTTTCGACAAGCATAACTACCCGACACAGCAACGACATCCAATAATTAACATCTGCAAACGAAGCGAGCTGCAACCGGCCAAGTCAAGCCAAACACCTAATCACCCACCTGCCTCTCCAACTCGAGTGTACACGCACGCAACACCTCGTTGACAACGGTCATTTACTTTAATTGCCTCGCGGGTAACACAACAAATTAATCACAAATGTGACAGCTCCGATAGTAATATTATGTAGTGGTAATGGCTCCTTAATGGTTTGTTTCGGCCAATTTGTTGCCCGCTACTCGACATCATTTTAATAATCGGAAGGGTCTCGAACAACAAACGCCATAATTTATTCAATTAACATAAAACTTGTCCCGATCATAAAAATATTACAAAAACATGTAAATTTATGTTATCATACCCTTGATTTACATAAGTGATTGGTATAATAATATACCAACTAATTGAAATTAATTACCGTTCTTGATATGGATCGAGAAGCGTAATTTGTAAGTTTGTGAATGAATAGCGTTAACTTAAAATTTTGGCTTCACGCTGTATCTTGCACTGGCGGAAAATGAGACAGAACGAGCTGTCTTGTTAAGACAGCTCGTTCTGTCTCATTTTCCGCCGAATTCTGGAGGCTCTCAATGCCGTGATTTTGTCTCGACACCAGAGCAAACGAATGAAAATAATAAATATTTAATTTCCTCAAGTGGGAATCTATCCCACAACCAGTCGATTTTACAGTCACACTTTGTGCCCCTGCACCACGACTGGCCTCAACGTAAATATTGTTATAAAGTTAAATCTATATTTGATTGATTGTGGAAAATTTCAATACGTAGCATTACCACTAATAAAAAAGAGAAAAACATAATAACGAAAAACAACGTTACACGTATAGCCAACATCAAAAAAACAAAAAAAAATGAACAAGAAGCCAACACTTAAAAAAATAATAGTAAATAAATTGTATTTGGATTTCAATCCACAAGCGAAGCCGCAGGGCTAAGCGCGAACTGCAATTAGCCGAGGCTGTTTAATTACCAGTGACACGGTGGGTCATTAATTAAGTCATCAGACGAGCGCGCGCGGGTTCGCACGCCGGATTAGACACTGAACTGCATGGTAATGAACGATTATGGTGCTTCGCTTACTGCGGCACATAATTAACTTGTCGGGAGAAATGGCTCTCACATTTTACTAAGCTTCCGTGCCGTGTATGCGACCTTATACTAAAATACTATCAGCCGCTGCCTAGCAAGTATAATATTGTACTGTATTATATTTACATAGGTACATTTTTTGTTCAGCATCACGCTGTATCCTGCATGTAACAGATTAGGTAGAGAGTGACTAGTGTTAAGACACTTCGGTCCCTGCGTCATTGCGTGTTGAGTGGAGGAACTGAACGCCGAGCTGTTGCCTCGATACCAGAGCGAAAAAAATGAAAATATTAAATATTTCATTTCTTCGAGTGAGAATCGAACCCACAATCTGTAGCGTTTAGTCCCGTTTTCTCGTCCCTGCGCTACGACTGGCCTACTATTGTGCTGATTGTATTATACTTCCATGGATTAGTATTATGTAGGTATATATTTGTTCAACTTTTTAAATTTTGCTTTTAATTTTATTAGTTCAAATAAGTTGCTAATAACAAAAAAAAAACTATTAAAACAGCTTTACGATTTATTAAAATGGTTGAATATAAAAAGAACTATTTAAATATGTTATGTAAAATTTATACAAGGACTGAATAATTAATGTGTATTTAACAGTAGTAACAGTACTTTTTTTATTAAAAGCTATATTCTCATTTCCTACTTGGTGTCTATCACTGAGTAGGTAATAAAATTATCATTGTTAGCATAATATGCAGGGGACCGTATGTTGTTATAATATGTTTATTTGAGTTAAATAACATTCATAACAATATTACTTAATATACCCAACGGCATATTTAAAGCAACTATATAAGTTAAATATAAGCTTGTGTTGCTACCATCAACATTTCCCTATTTATTTTATTTATTATTTCTGTAATAAAATATCTTTAAAAAAAAAACTTTCATTATAACAACAACAACACGAAAAAAAAAACAATTTGGTTTGATGGAAGCAATCAAAATATTTAGTAAATAGTTTCCATTGCAATAGTCGCGTGTTCCAGAGTGATTATGTCGCCACCTCGCACCGCCCCGTGTGGGCGGAAGGACCCTATTTCAGCCATTACCCTTGTAAACATTGTTGTGATACGATACAATCTACTAGACACTTATTATACCTGTTTATGACGCTATATATTTCAACTATTGAATTTTAACGACTTGAACGTGTTGTTTTAGTGATTTTATTAATTATATTTATATCACAACCTGTTTTGTACGACGTTGAAGTTTATTGTTTTAAGGGATTTATGTTTTTTATTATTACGCTTCTATACTTATCAATCAATCCTTCAATGTTGCTCAGATTGTATAATATGTCAATTATAATTAGCATTGGTATTTTATAAATTATCTATACTAAATATATAGTATATATCTAACTAATATTAATGTGAATGCCATAAATCAAAACGTTGAAGCTATTTGTACAATGTCGAATGTCGTTTTCACAACAGAAGTTTACAAAACAGTGGAGAGAAGGCAGGCATTAAGTCTTTACGCGAGTAAGCTTAATTCGGTGGTAGTTCTCCATAGCGATTGTAAACGAGGTCGTGATTAACATTCTTCGAAACTAACCAAGTTAATTCCTGTGAGGCCGTAAGGCAAAGTTCGAGACGGGAATATTGATTAAATTGAATTACACCAGACATCCACTTAATAGTATTTAAGTGTCAACTGTAATTTTACACGACGATAAAAATATCCGTTTTGATTTTGCAACCTTTTAAATTTTATTACGGAATGTGCTTAAGAGAAGTGGTATAACGCAATAATTATTATAATAAAATAGTTGTATAAAATAAAATCAAAAAATTCTGTTAAGAGGTTATTACAATTCCTGTTTTTTATGGTAATGATTATCATTTAAAAAAAAAAACCAACCCGAGTATAAAAAAAGAACATTAAAATCGTGTTTCACTAAGTGTATTTCCGGGTCATCAATCAACAACGATTTATTTGTATTGTCACCAAGTCAAAAGGGTAGACGGGCGACCGAGCGCGTCGCATCACCACATCACCGCCACCGTAAACATTTACACTGCCCTGACGTATTGTACACGATACATTACAAGCGTTTATATAATAAACGCTAATGTGTGCTAATACTCACTTCACGGTGGATAATAAACGAACAAATAACGTTAGTTTACTTTTGAATATTTTAACCGCAATTTCTAGTATTCGACGTTTTAATAACAACTATTATTCATAAAATCCATATTAACAATGAATATAGTTCGCCGCTTGTAGCTGCATAGGCAGAGGGAACCTGAGAATCTAGTATTAGGACACTCCGTTCCCATTAAGATACTTCCGTTTCCTACTTTTCGCCTATTTATGAGGCGTTTCGTGTTGAATGGCGGAACTCAACGACGCGAAACGACGCGAAAGAAATGAAAATAATAAATATTTCAATTCCTCAAGTGGGAATGTGATGCTTTAAAAAAGGTGTAGCTTTCATTCAAAAGTCTAAGAAAATAAGAAGAAAAATTTGCCAAGAAGTTATTATCCGAAACGTTGCACTTTTTATGTGACTGGTGGAGAGAAAAAGTAATTCACGTAAGTTTCAAGTAAAAAACAAATGTTTTCTATTACATAGATGAAGTTTAATATTAGATATTTTCACATTATTAGAATTTGTCCTAAATTGTTAATTAATATTACAAGTGTTTAAGGTAATATTAAAAATATTAATAACAAATTTCTCTTTATTTTACTTATCAACATTGGTATAAATGTTGAACCTTGATTATAATTAATTTCTCAACAATTATTTAAAAATATATTTTAATATTCTTGGGTTTTCAACACAAATTTGAACTAAGAGTGAAGATAAAAAGGCTGTAAATACTGACTGTGCACTGAATTAAAGACACACACACACACACATTGTGCACAGTGAAAGTAAAAGATTATTGACTTCAGTTTAATTCTTATAAATAATTTTAATTCACAAGGATGTCACAAGAATCAAGATTATAGATTAGCACTGTAAGTGACTAATTTATTTTACTTGTATTAGCATCTGATAAGACAACACTAAAAAAATCACCATTATTATTTATTGTCTTTAAATTATATGACAGTTATAATATGAGTAGTTCCTTATTAATTTCGGCCAAAAGTTGTTCATTAATAGTATATCTATATTGTCTAGAAAAGATTTTAATAATATAAAAAGATATGGCTATATAAAGTACTGTTATCCTTAAATTTAAGATTTATCAAAAGTGTAGTTATTGAATTTGTCGTCTCATATACATCGTAGAACATTAACCGTTAGATATTAATGTTTTATTGTAGAGATATAATGTGCCAAATTTCACAATTTATATAAAATGAGGTATGTTATCTGTAATTTATTCACCAATTATCCAGGTACGTCTATACTAATATAATAAAGCTAAACAGTTTATTTGATCTCAGAAATACCTGAGTTCAAATTGAAAACATATTTTTGTGTGAGATATTATGTTTGTTGAGGAAGACTGTGGGCTATGTCATATATTAATTATTTCTATGTAACTATACTCGCGTTCAGAGTAGGGCTTCGAAGTGGGTTTTGTTGGTGGTTTAGCATGTTACAGGATTTTCAAGGCTGAAAAAGCAGACTCATTACCTGTCTTGAACATGATCAAATAAGACTTTTAAATACATTGTTGGTAATGAAATTGATCTTCAGTTTTTTTAATCATATAGGATAGACTGACGGGATATTTCTGTTTGTTGACTATATTGTCTCATTTAAACGAGTTACTTGTGTAATTAATTCATTATTTTATTTATATAAATATTATAATTGTCTAAATGCAAAGTCCCATAAATATGGAGTTTGGGCAGGCTTGAAATTTGCTAATTCCGCAAGTAGCGAGATTAAATTCAGGCTGTGGGATTTGAAGCATAGATACTTCATTCATTTATAATATATTGTATATCTCTATTACTTATTTCCAAATTATTTGAAAATACCGACGAGGCCACAGGTAAAAGTTCGTTCATAATAAAATACAATACATAGCGGCTTTTTATATCATAAAAAAAATTATGAAATGCTATTATGTGTCAGCGTCAAAGAGTGCCAGAGAGATTACATTTAAAACAAGTATAAATATGCAAAGAAAAGATACATACATACATATAAGATACATACATACCTTAGATTTTTTTACTTTCCAAGTTTCGATATTAAAAAGAACAAATACGACATTGTTCTATACAGAAACAATTATTGCACTCATTGGAAATGTTGTTTTAGTGTAATATCTTAACCAGTTTTTATTTTTAGAAAGCTGCGTTTTCATGTTGCAAAATTATAATTAACATAGTATTCCATGAGGTGTTATGCGCGAATTAGTCACGTTGCGATAAAAATGTTTTAAAATCAGTTTTTTTATCTGTAACCACAAAGTAATTACATAATGTTTTAACTTTACATTTATTGATTACCGAAAAACCAAATATTTATGTGAAACTGCAATATTCTTTCGTATGGTGTATAACATAATAGTCTAAATAATTTTAAGCAATTTTTTTACTAAAAATAACCGTTTTACTGAAATATACTATGAATCATTTATAATAATGGATACGTATAATTAAATTCGAATTCGTTTTTGCGTAATACAATGCACTTCCGAAGACCAGAATTTGCATAGTTATTGCCAAAGTATAACAACTCGTAAAGTTAAAGTATGTACGAGCGTATAAAACTTTCTCCTGTGTCGAGAAGACGAGGAATCTTTTTGTATCTAAGAATTATTTCTCCTTTTTAAATGAAAAAAAAAAAAAACATTAACTTCCCTTGTTTGGGCTATTTAAGTGTCATATGCACTTGAACTTGAAGTTTATGAGAATCGAGTTTTATAAAGGTTACGTTACAGTGTTCTAACCAACCATATTTATAATAACACAATTCCTATTAGAAATATAAAATCAATTAATCAGCTTCACGCTATATCCCGCAAATAGCAGGGTAGGAAGAGCGAGGCTAGTGGTAAGACACTCCTTTACCCACTTTCTGCCGAGCTCTCTGGAGGCAATGCGTGTTAAATGGCAGAACTCAACGCCGCGCTTTGCGTCGACACCGGAGCGAATAAAATGGAAATATAAATTTAATTAAATATTTCATCTCTTCGAGAGGGTTCAAACCCACAAACAGTCGGTTTTACAGTCACACTTTTTGCCCTTGCGCCACGACTGGCGTCAATATCATAAATATCATGAACTGTGTGTCAAATACATTCGTATTATTCAAATAAAACTGACGAGAGATGTAATAAAAGTGGTAGAACGCGGTTTAAGCTTTTCCAAGGTAAGTATTTATGTCATGGCGTTCTAACATTAAGTCTTGAGGGAATACTAGAAGGGGATGGGTCACGGGTGTTTAGGGGTGCCTAGACATTCAGTCGCTTCGAGCCATCGTGCCTCGTCTTCCACAGCGACAGATATTGATTTTGCTTTAGCATACACTCCCAACCGAAATTGGCAAAAGGCTGGTATGACTTTCACCACTGCCGCATTTGGCAGATACCTACAAACCTGTAATCTTTCCCTTCCAGTATTGTAGAAGAGAATCATTTTAACGGGTTGATGCATTCACTATATACGAGAAACCGTTAATTATTTCACATTTTATAAAATGTGAAATAATTAACGGTTTCTCGTAAATAGGTAAAGTGAAATTTGTGGTAAGAATAAAGAAATATGTTTTTATTCTATTCTGTGATGACATTAAAAATAAAACAACAATAACAGTATATATTATCCTAATTAATCTATTAAAGTAAACTACGTTTCTAGAATAAATATTTTCAAATTAGAATTTCACTTATCACATAGTATTATAGCGTGTATAAAATCGAGTGTATAAACATTAAACACGTATCAACGGTTTAAATAGAAATGTTCAAACATAAAACGAAAATGTACAACATAAAATAAAGCAACAAATTGAATTATTCAATGTAAAGATGAGAAATGAGATGGCACTGACTTTTTTTTTTGTTGTTTACTATAAGTAGTAATCGTTGCGAAACTGGACACCGTGAGCGTGTCGTGGGAAAATAATGATTAGCCTATTACCTACGTATTATTGTCTTTGTTGTTCACCCGCTGACGGGCGTCAGGTGACACGGTCATACTAGTATAATACATAGGTTTTAAGCGTGCTTCGTTGGATTAACTTAATCGTTAAGTAAATAATAGAGTTCAATTATAGTAGATATTGATTACATCGTAAATTAACCTACGTGTTTTGAATCAGTTAATAATTGAGATCTTTGATAAAACTAAAAGAACAAATATAAAAAAATATATAGTTATAAAATGTTAATAGCACCGCAAAAAAAGACCAATTGCCTAAATTGGATAACCAAAAAAATCCTCGTCAAGTAATTTAATCTTAATTAATTAGAATTTTCTACGTTATTAACGTAGATAATATGATATAAGTTAAGTACTTGTAATTGACGATAAAATAGGTACCTATATTTTAATGATTGATAACGATCTCTACAATTTTATTATTTTATATAGTTGACTTAACTGTCGATTCTAATATAATATTTATAAATTAAATATATATTTTTCTTTCATCCAAATAATAATACAATATGAACTAATATCGAAAAGCACAACCGCATCGCGAAGGTGTATAGACGATTCGTTACGTGTTTTTTTTGCTCGATAACTTTTGTACAATTATGAAGAGAAACCTCACATTTATTAGCCATATGTCGATTCGTTGGTGTAATTTCAACAAAAACCCGTTTTCTGTAGAAAATTAGCTTATAGCCATTGTAAGCAGAAATTGCATAAACGCTGCACACAGCATGTGGTGAATTAAATAGGAGCAGGGGAACCTGTTTCTGCTTATAGCATAAGCGACCTCAGCTACAACGAACCACAAACGGCACGCCTGTCGACATTATTTAGAACGATATCGCTAAATATATATATATATATATATATATATATATATATATATATATATATATA